>JAWWLW010000103.1:8352668-8406885 GCA_035041385.1 Myiothlypis coronata | reverse complement strand
GCGCACCGCCCCGCCCGGCGCTCCCGGGCCCAGCGCGGCCCCCGGCGCGGCCCCGGCGCCGCCGCCGCTCGCAGGCCCCGACTGGAACCCGGCCCGCGCCGCCATCTTGTCTCGCACAAAGAGAGCGGAACCGGAAGCGGCCCCGCACGGCGCGCGGAGCGCCGGGGAGGAGCCGCCCCC
Organism: Myiothlypis coronata; assembly: GCA_035041385.1. Classification (NCBI taxonomy): domain Eukaryota; kingdom Metazoa; phylum Chordata; class Aves; order Passeriformes; family Parulidae; genus Myiothlypis; species Myiothlypis coronata. Next base: position 8,406,705 of record JAWWLW010000103.1, on the reverse strand, counting down.
GCCCGCCGCCCGCGGCGCCCCCTGGCGGAGGGGAGGAACGAGCGGCGGGGATGGGGATTGGGGGTGCGGGAAGGGGATCGGGGACCTTGAGGGGTGGGATTGGGGTGCGGGATGGTCTCAAACGCTGGGAAGGGTTAGGGGTATCAGTCCCCGCTCCCCAACCGTGATTACAGCCCCTGTTCCCTGGTGCTGGAGCCTCCCTTGCTCCGGGATGTGCTCGGAAGGAGGTGGATGCGCCTTTCCCAGGGATGGAGGGCTCTGATGTGCAGGTGGGGCAGTGACACCCCTCACCTGGGCTGCCCTCTGTAACTTTAGGGAGGAATTTCTCCATAGAAAGGGTATGAGGGGCTGCCCTGGGAGGTGGTGGAGTTGCCATCCCTGGAGGTGTCCAGGGAACAGCTGGACGTGGCACTCAGTGCTCTGGTGGGGATCACTCACAGTTTGGACTTGGTGATCTTTTCCAACCTCAGGGATTCTGGGATCTTAGGGATGACGTTTATGGGGAAAACAAATGGTCATGAATGGGCCCAGTTTGTGCAGATTCAGGCAGAGGAAAAGGATTCTTGTCTCCCCTGGGGCTCCTCAGAGAGCAGGAGGTTGGAGTTAAAGGCCACTTTCTGCAAGTATTAACATTAAGTTCCTTCTCCCTGAAGCAGTTTCCTGTACTCAGAGAGAAAAGGGACACAAACCCAGTCAGCATTAATCCATGGAAAAACCCAAGTGCGCAGTCACACCACGAGTATTAATTAAAAAATTAATGATGATCATCTGATGAGCGCTGCTTGCAGCCTGGGGGTCCCAGCACAGGGAGGACGTGGAGCTGCTGGAGCAAGTCAGGAGGAGGCACCAGGATGAACAGCTCAGCTGGGAGGAAAGGCTGGGAGAATTGGGATGGTTCAGCCTGGAGAGGCTTGGGGTGACCTCATTGTGTCCTTCCTCCTTTCTCCTGCCCCGAGGGTTTGGTGGAACAGCTTTGGAAATGTCTCCCCTGCACCTGCTGGTGGCTCCATGGAAACTTTGGTGCCCAGCCAGCCTGGCTCTGGCTACAGGACAGCAAGACAGCAGCACCCGGGCTGTGGCATCGTCCCTCAGCTCCTGTTGCCCCGGCAGCAAGCGAAGGGGGACTGGGAATTCTGGCCCAGGAGGGGAGGTGGTGGAACCTCGGGATCTCCTCAGAGCCTGAGTGGGCTGGGTGTCTCCGTGGGCTGAGGCTCCGTGGATCCTGAACGGGCTGAAGGTCCCCAGATCTCAAATAAGCTCAAATTCCCTGGATCCTGATCAGGGTGAGGCTGCCTGGATCCCAAACAGCGTCAGATCCTGAACAGCCCGCAGGTCCCCAGACCCCGAGCAGCCTGAAGCCCTGCATCCCCAGCAGGCTGATGTTCCCAGCCCACTCCTACTGCCCCACGATGCTCTGACGGACTCGTTGGAGGCTTGTGCCGGCAAGGAGCAGCGTTTGCTGCCCATCCCCGCGGTACCCGCTGCATTCCAGGGGAATTGCAGAGCTGCGCTGCCCCCGGGACTCTGACACCTCCCCCGAGCCCTGGGAGAGCCGAGCAGTGACAGATGGACGGGGCGAGCCGCTCGCTGCACGGCCGCAGCTCCGCGGGGATTACGGCGCCCGGAGCCGGGGGAGCCGCAGGGAGGGAGCGGGCGCGGCTGGGCCGTGATTAACCGGGTTCATTAACGCCCTCCTGGCCCCGTTCTCCTTCCAATCCCGCCCCCTGGCCTCTGCAGCTCCAGCTCTGGCCGGGAAGGGCCAGAGCGGGGTGAGAGTGCTCTCGTTGAGATGCAGAACTGCATTTCTGCCATTTCCAGGAGCCAGGGGACACGGTCGGAGCCAAGGGACCGGGGGAAGGGCGGGTGTGGGTGTGCGTTGGCATTTCAGCCCTCCCTGCCCACTCTCACTCCCGGTTATTCAGTCTCCATGGAGTCCTGAGGGCTTTTTTTGGATGCCCACTGTTGGATCTGCTCCGTTGTTACTATTGCTCTTTGTAGCCGGAAATTTTTAGGACAAAAGGTGTGTGTTATATTTGGGGTTGTGCTCCCAGGGTGAAATTCCACCTGGTGACTCCTGTCGGACCTCAGGTGGGTCCCAAACCACGGAGGTGCTGGAGCTGTCAGGGATTAAGAGCTCTGTGAGTGTTAATTCTCCTTTCCCTGCTGGGGAGCAGGAATCACCTCCCTCCTCCAGCCCTGTGGCCCTTGGGAGTTCCTTGGGAAGGCAGCGAGGCTGGAGCTGGATGAGGCCCCAGAGCTCCCAGGAAAGGCTCAGCTCAGCCTCAGCTCTGACCCAGGGCACCCCCTGCTCAAAAAGTCTGGCCCAAAGCTTTTTCCTCCCCTTCCCTTTCCCTGCTTCCCCCCCTTCCCTTGTGGCTCCATCCTGGGATGAGGCTGTCCCCACCTGCCTCCTCAGGGGAGCATTTCCAGCAGCTCAGCAAGAGAGAAAGGCTCGGCGTGGGGGAATTATATCATTTATATCATTCTTTATATCATCGTTGTTAAGAGTAGCAGGTATTGATGTACAATGCATCTGTCATCTTATTGTGCTTCCTATGAAAATGTGTGTACATAGTACAGATACCGGAGAGAATTCCACACTTTATACACTTGAAGGCATTCAGAGATCAGTAACAGAAAAAAAAAATGGCACAAGAACGAGGCCTAAATGCTACTGGATGGGTATCTACACTGGCATGATGCATATAGATATATATATATATATATATGTACACATATATATAGTCATATATATTATATATAAGAAATATAAAATGCCGATGACATAACAAAAAAGCGTTTTCTTAAACAGGTGAGCCTCAAGGTCAAATCCCAGCCCCATCTTTAAAAGCTTGAATGGGAAAGAGAAAAAAAAGAAAATAAATAAATGAAACGGGATGAAACATTAGGAGAAATCCATAAGAAAATTTATGGATGTGGCCGACCCGTCGTCTTTGGGCGATCGCTGGATACAAAGGACTGACCCCCAGTTCCTAATTTTGGTCAGGAAGCAAATAATAAGAATGAAAATGAAAAGAATAAAAAACAAAACTGCAGTTTAGAAAAAAAAATTACTAGAAAGACTTATTGCAAAAGCTCTTAAAGATAAGTAGCACTTGGGCCCGGGGAGGGCTCTGGCCTGGGGGCTGGGAGACGGGCTGGGGGGCCAGACGGGGACCCCAGAGGGGACTGGTGGGCTCTGACAGGCCTGGGGGGCAGTGACCCGGTGGCCACAGACCCCAGCCAGGGCAGGGCTGTGCCAGTTAGGGGCAGCAGAGGCCCTGGGAACCCACAGACACCCCAAACCCCCCGGGGCAGCAGCTTTTGGGGGATCAGCGGGGCTGGAGCCCCAGAGCCCCCTGTGAACCCTGGGGGGTTGGGGCTCCAGTGCCTGCTCAGCCACAGTGGCGCCAAGGGGGTGTCCCCAGCTGGGGACAAGTGGGGCCAGGAGTTTCCGTGTGCCCTTCTCCCCGAGGATGGCTGGGTTTGGGGCCACAGGGCTCCCTGCAGACGGGAGGGACCGGGGGCAGTGCCGGAAATGGCCAGGCTGCCCAGAGCCCAGGAGGGGCGGGCAGGGAGGGACAGTGCCCGGTGTCCTCAGAGCCCAGGTGGCCCCTCCCAGCTGAGCCCCCTCCGGTGCTCCCGGGGCTGCTCCCGGGGCTGATCCCGGGGCAGGGGCCAAGGAAGACGTTCTGGACAGGTGGAGGTGCCGCGTCTTCATGCTGGGAGCGCCCAGGCGAGCCGGGGCTGCAGTCCCAGGGTACTGAGGCGCTCTCTGGGGATTCCCAGGCTGGTGCCCTGTGCCAGGCACGCCGGGTCTCCCCAATGAGCCCCCCAGCAGGCACAGGGGGCACAGCAGGCGCGGCCAAGGCGTTGGAGTGGGATGAGCATGGAGACGACAGAGGACAGACGGACAGGGCTGTGGATGGAGACTGCGGCCGAATGGCTGCTTCTTCTTGGCTTCTGGGTTTTAGTTAAAAAGGCCGAGGGGAGCCAAGGGGGAGCCGGGGCAGGCCCATGCCCTGGCCCACTGTGCGTGTCGCTCCCGCTCCGCGGGACGGCCGGGCCGAGGCATCCTGGAGTCTCTGAAGGAGCAGGGCAGGCGCAGAGCAGCTGCCGCGGGGGCTGCGCCAGGGTCTGGCGTTGCCCGACCCCACTGCCCGCCCCGAAATCTGAGGCCGTCGCTCTTGTCCGTGTCCCACCGTGCCGAGGAGCAAAGGCCCCCTAGATGTGTCTCTCCGCTGGTGCTGGCGGGGAGAAGGGCAGCTCTCACAGGGCTTTGGTAGCTCAGGTTGTACATCCAGACGTCGGTTAGCAGGTGAAGTCCTCAAAGGTGCCCCGGGCCGGGTGGTGAGGTAGGATGTTGGCTGCGTACGTCATGCCTGCTGGGTGCCCCCGTATGCTTTCACAGGGATTCTGCAGGATAAATGGGATTTTTGGGCTGCTGCTTTCATCCTGGTCCTTGCAGAGACCTAGCGCCATCCCCCCACAGCATCTCTGCCTGGGCCCTCTGCTCCTTTCCCAGGGGCTCCCCAAAATGGTGACTCCTCACCCCCCGAGCTGCAGGAGGGGACAGGCAGAGGGGACAGGCAGAGGGGACAGGCAGGAGGGAACCGTGCCGTGCCCTGCACTCACGTGGCGCTTCACGTCGTCCATGCTCAGCGCGACGCCCTTGTCTGTGTTGTTCCTCTTGTGGTTCTTGCGGCACTTGCCCCGCCGGCACAGACGGTGCTTTATCACCTGCCAGAGCCACGTGTCAGCACCGTGGGGCTCATGGGTGGCCCTTCCCCACGTCCCACACGGGCACAGCTCTGGGATGGAGGAGGCACTCACCTCATAGGCATAGTCAAACAGCTCCAGCACTGTGAGGATGCTGGCCCCAATGAACAGCCCCATCTGCCCTCCAATATCACCTGCAGAGGACAGGGAAACCATCAGGGTGGTCTGAGTCCAGAGTTGGGTGGCAGAGGGAGCAGAGAAAGGGGAGGATCTTGTCACTGCTGTGACTGGTGCCCGGTCATGGCAGCGGGGTGTCCTGCTCCATGTCTGTGCCCTCAGCACATCCCAGTGCCTTGGGAATGGGCCATGGTGACAGGGCCAGTACGAGGCCACCTCGCTGAGGGACTCTGGCTGGGGACTGTCACAGGGCTCCCTACAGCCACCAACACTCACCCAGCAAACCTGCCACCTCGTACGCCTTCTTCTGCTCGATCGTCTCGTAGTTCAGGGCTTCAAAGAAGATATCTAGCACCAGGATGTTCTCCCTGTGCAGGACAGAAGTGGCACCAGGCTGAGGTTTGGGATGGAGGGACCAGACTCTGCCCCACCGCTGTGGCTGTGGCGCCTTACCCGATGTACTGCTCTGACTTGTTGTACTTCTTGGCCAGGTACTTGGCCGAGGCCTTGCTGGGGATCTTGACCATGGAGAGCTCTTTGCCGTAGCGGGTCATGTTGCAGGGCATCTCACAGATGCAGTACTCATTGTCCTTCTCCACCAGGAAATCTGTGCAGGGAGAGAGGGGGATGGCGAGATGGAGAAACCCAAGGGCGCAGCTCCGTCCCACCCCCGGCGCCGGGCAGCCTCACCTAAGGCCGGATCCGCGCACTCCTTGTACTGCTCCGGGGTGCAGTAAGGGGCATCGCCTGGGGAGACACAGAGCAGGTGTTCCAGGTGGGACCACAGCGGAGGGCCGGGCCGGGCCGGGCCGGGCACGGGGCTCACCTGGCATGTGCACCATGCGGCAGTTGCAGTTCTCCACCAGGTAGCGGGTCTCGCAGTCGATGCGGCACGCCGTGATGCTGTAGGTGTCGTAGAACTCTGAGTCGCCCGCCACGGCCTTGCAGTCGCCCCAGGGAGGCGGCAGGTAGATGAGCTGGAAGGGGAGAGAAGCCAGCAGTGAGGAGAGAACCCCCTGCAGTTCAGGGACAGACAGCCTCGTGGCACTGGTCCCCAGGACGGGGACCTCCCCTCCATCCAGTGTGGGGACAGGGGCACAGTGAGGAGGCTCTGCTCCCGCAGCGCAGGGTGGGAGGGGACATCCCACACCTGCCCAGTTCCTACCCGCTGCTCCTGGCAGGACACAAAGGTCTGAAAGCCGGGAGCCACCCCGAAGCCCAGCTGGTCGATCAGAGGGGGCTCGTCCTGGCTGTGGATCTGCACCTTGATCCCGGCTTCGAACGAGGTCTCATCTGTGGCAGAGAGAGGTGGGGTGAGCACAGCACTGGCCCTGCTCTGAGGAGCTGTGCTGAGCCTGCTGGGAGAGGGACCACAACTCCTGCCTCCCATGCTTCCCCTGGCCCAAGTCATTCATCCACGTGTCCATCCATCTGTCCATCTGTTTGCTGCACCATGTCCTTGCCCCTCCACCCTGACCCCCCTGCTCCACACCCAGGAGTGTGGCAGGGAAAGTATTTGACTCTATTTATAAACAAGTGATGGCTGCGTGTCTAAATGGGGACACAAATTGGGGAGTTGCCATGGCAAAGAGCAAAGACAAGGAGGAAAAGGGAGAGAAAAGAGCAGAAGTGATGAGAAATGGAAGCAGGGAAGAGAAAGGAGCCTCAGGGATGTGGATCTGTGGTCTGGAGAGGTGGGAGGGGGCTGGGGAGGTGAGTAGGGGTTGGGCAGCACTCCAGGAGCTGCTGGTGGCTGAGTGGGCCCGCTGGGGCAGTGGGTTACCTGTTTCCCCCCACACTGGCAGGTACTCGTCCTGCTGGATGTCCAGCATGATCTCCAGGCCGTTGCCAGTGCCCCCCTTCATGGTGATGAGCCGGGGCTTCCCGTCCTGCCCTGCATTGAAGGTGTAGCACTTCCCATAGCGGGTGAAGACCTGCAGGAGAGGACACAGGGCTGAGGCTGAGGCCCCTCTGTGTGCAGCTACAGCACGGAGCCAGGAGAGCGTCCCCAGCCCCAAAGGCCAGCCATCCCATCCTGGCCCTGGCAGAGGAGGAGACGTTCCCACAGGGATGGACTCAGAGGAGACACTGCAGATTACAGCCCCAGAGAGCCCACAGCAGCTGTGGCTCCCCAGGGTGGTGGCACTCAGCCTGATGCCTGCACCAGCACCACCTCCAAGCCCTCCTCCATCCTTGCAGAGGACAGGGCTGGACGGAATCCTGGACCCCCCCATCCCTCCTCACCTGTTCCAGCTCTTGCCTCCGGCAGCATGGCCCTAAAACCACGGAGCTGCTGCCAACCTGGGCAAGAGGCATGTGAGGGCAGTGGGCTCGCACCACATGGTGCCCACAAACCCTGATGGCACCAGGATGGAGGTGCCAGGCACCTCCTCAACAAGCACAGCCCCGGGGATACACTCCATGTCCCACCAGAGCAGCTCCACAGCCTGGGCCGTCCCCAGCTCTGGCAGATGGAGCTGAAATGTCAGCCTGTCCCTGAGCAAGCTGCAAGGGCAGCATCACCTGTCGTGCCTTATCCGACACCGAGCAGCTCCGGAGCTGCTCCCCGTGCCGGGCCACCCTGGGGCTACTCACCGGCGCAAAGTCCCCGGGGCCGCAGCGCTGGCCGCGGTAGCTGCAGCTCAGCAGCATGTCCTCCAGCTGGTGGCAAGTGCGGTTAAAAAACCTGAACAAATTTAGGGGCTCGTCCTCCTCCCAGGGGCCCGGCTGGGCCGGGGTGAAGCCCAGCTCCATCCCAGGCTCGTAGTCCACCAAGGGGGCCAGGTAGAGCAGGTCCTCGTGGCTGAGCTGCGAGAGCCGCACACGGTTGATGTTGCAGAAGGTGACGGCGGGGAAGGTCATCTCGGGGCTGTCCTCCTCGCTGAGCAGCGTGACGTGGTGGTACTCCAGGTAGTACGCGATGCGGTCGGCCACCTGGTAGAGGAAGACGGAGAGGGAGAGGAGGAAGGCCAGTGCCCACAGCGCCTGCCGGGCGCCCAGACTGCCCTCCACGAAGATGTGGCTCAGCCCGTGCAGGGTGCAGCTGCTGGCAAAGGCCACGAAGTCCGTGGTAGCTCCTGCATCCTCCTCATCCTCTTCATCCTCCTCCTGCCCATACAGGAACTCGTCTGCTTCATCTTCTTCCTTCTCAGTGCCTGCAGCATCTTCTGGTGCTTCCTCACTGGAGAAGGAGATGGTGCAGAATATCTGGAGAGGCATTGCCCAGCCTAGGGGCCCAGCTGTAGCGTGGAGGTCCTGGCTCTGGTGTGGGGGTCTTGGCCCGTGCCCTGCCCCAGCCTGGGGATCTTCAGTCGGCTCCTCAGCAGAGAGGGGCTGGGGAGAGCAGGGGAGGGGGAACGGGCAAGTTCAGCGAGGAGAAACGGAGAAGGGAAAAGGAGTGAGATGAGCGGGAGTGAGGGAGAGGAGCAGAGGGATGCTCGGAGCCAGGAGGGTATATCAGGAGCAGGAAGGGAGGAGGAGCGAGGGGCGGTTCCGCGGCCTCCCCGGGCCCCCTGGGACCGGCCGGCTGCGGCTGCCAGGACAGAGCAGAGACATCACCGCCTCCCGAGGCGCCGTGGGAGCTCCCAGGGCTGCCTGGGGGCCGAGGGGCTGCCAGGCTGGGGGCACACGGTGTGTGCAGGTACCCAGTGCTGTGTCCCCTCGCCGTGCCCTCCGTCCTGGCGTGGTCTGGCCCTGGCAGCCCAAGCGGCTGCTCCAGCCAGGCCCAGCCCTCCCTGCTGGGTCCCCGGCTGCCTCCAGAGCTGCCGTATGCCAGGGTCTCTGCGCTCATCCCCAGCCCAGCTGGAGCCAGAGGTTTTCCCAAAATGCCCGTGACACTGTCCTGGTTCAGTGGTGGTCCAGGTGGGAGGAAAGATGCTGTGGTGTTCTCGGGCCCCTACAATGCTCCTCCTGCCCTGGCAGTGCCCATCCCTGCAGGCTCATCCCCCTGTGCTGCAGGGCACCGGCGTGTGCACATGAGAATCCAGCAAATCCAACATTCCCAGTGGTGTGAGGTCTGTCCTCATCTGAGCAGGGCTGGTCTTGGCAGCATTTGGGTGCCTTCCAGGCAATGAGTCCTTCTGCAGAGCCCAGTCAGGGCTGGGCACGTCACCTCATGTTTTGGATTCCAGTGGGGCACAGGGAGCCCTCTCTTCGCTCAAGGAATGGCTCCAGGCCTTGTGCTGTGCTGAACCAGCCGGGCTGAGGGTCCCAGGGAGCAGCTCTGGTGCAGGATACTGGGATGGAGCTGCCGGGAGCACGGGCATCTCCTCTCTGCAGCAGCACAGCCCCTTCTCGTGGTTTGCTGTTTTCCTGTACTCAGCACTTGATAAAAGCATCCAGAGACCACAGAGCAATCTCCAGCCCCATCCCGGCACCGGGGGAGAATCTAAATCCGGCAGCACTTGGATGCGCAGGGGCTGGATGGGAGCTTTGGGCTGTTGCCTGGGTGGGAGGAGCTCACCCCAAGACCCCTCAGTTCAGCTGCTGTGTCTCCTTCCCTGTGCACCCTGTGGGGTTCCTGGTCCCTGAGCACATCCTGGCACACATGGACACCACAAATCAGTCAGGAACTCGGTAAAAATCTGATCTGACACCAGCACAGTTATCAGAGATTCCTGGGCAGGTGATGCTGGTGGAACAGGCACTGGGGATCCCTGCCAGGGGCAGTGATCCATGATGTGACAGTGGGGTGTCCCATCCTGGGGCTCCCCAGGCTCAATATTCCCTTCATTAGGGCCCTTGTGTAAGAGAGACACTGGCAGATGCCACTTGGACACCTGGGAGAAAGAGTGGATGACCTTGGGGACGAGCACCAGAGCCACGGGATGAAATTTCATCAGGCCAAGATCAAGGTTACACCTTTTGGGTGCATCCCAGAGAATGTGAGATGAAAACTCTGCCTAGAAAAGAGAGTCAGGAAGGTGAATTGGGTGGCTGGGAGCCACCAGGACATGGGGGCCGGGTCACAGGTGCCCTGTGTCTGTGGTGGGGATGAGCTGCAGCCGCAGGGCAGGGCTATAACAGCATCAGGGCTGCTCCTGGCAGGGGTTTGGAGGAGCTGGGCTGGTCCAGCCCTGTGGGAGCAGAATGGGAACATACTGGGCTGATCCCACACAGGCTGGCACAGAGGATGCTCAGGACAGCGGGGAGCAGGTGGGAGCTGTCCGGGGCTGGGCTGGGATTTCTGCTGCTCCCAGCTCTGGCACTGGGTTCCTGTGCCATGGCTGTTGGGGCGAGTGGAGAAGGGAAATGGAATTAAGGAATTTCAGGTTGAGGGGGTTGTTTAGCCTCGGCAGGGCTCGGACAGGTGAGCAGTCCCTGATGGTGCGAGCGGGGGGCGGATCCGCTCCCTCGGCGCGGGGAGGTTTAATGTGTCTTCTTGGGAACGATTGCAGCAGGGAGAGAGAGAGAGAAAGATGCTGTAATGAAAACATTCCATCATTGACTGGGGCCATTAACCTGCTTCGCTCGGCTTAAACAGCTCGCGGGGTGCGCCGGGGCTGGATCCCACAGCAGGGCCCAGCTCCGGTTACCGCCACCTGTCCCAGCGCCGACACCCGAGCCGGGTGAAGGTGACCGGGGACAGCCGCAGCCTGGAGCACGGCGGCACCAGCCAAGGGGAGCGCGTCCTGACCCCCAGACTGGGGACAAAGTGCGGCCGTGTGTTGCAGGCAGGGGGGTGCCGTCCTGGTTTGTGCAAGTTTTGGAGATGCTGGAGGAGTCCTTGGGCTCGTTCCAGCTCCTCCCTCGCCGGGAGTTATTTTTACCCTCTCTCAGGTAAAGCTTTGGCGGGGGCGAGGGACGGGGGATGCTATAATTAGCCGTGACATCAGCCCCCGTGGCGGGTGCTGGGGTGATGGCGCCACACCCGAGCCGGCGCTGGGACCGGGGATGCTCCGTGTCCTCCTCCCGCCCCAGTGAGAGCTGTGGCATGGGAGGAGGAGATGGGTTTTTCCTGCCTCCAGCGCCGTGTTTGGCCACTGTCCCGGGGCGGTTCGGCCCCGCTCGCTGCTCTGCGGCTCCTCACGGGCCTGGGAAAGGAGGTTTCCCGGAGCGGGGGAGCACGGAGGCGGCGGGGGGGAAGCGGGAGCGGGATTTGACGGCAGCAACAGCACATTTCACAGCCTGTCACGCTTTAATGGCAGAGGAGATCAAAGCCGGGATGGAGTTATTCATAGAGATAAACCAATCCCCGAGGAGGCGAGGAGAAAACAACATTGCAAGCTCTGTTATCCCAGGTCTCCGAGCCCCGGGGACGCTGTCGCTGAAAGCGCCCCGGGAGCTGGACCCGCTCGGTTTTGTGACGGGCACTGCCCGTCCCTGCCAAAGACTGGCTGAGCCGCGGCTGAGCTGCCCACGTCATCCCTGGGGGTGCCCGCAGGTCGGAGCTGGCTGCCAGGAAGGGATGGGATGAGGGGTGGGATGGGGCAGCCAAAGCAGCACGTGGGGGTGGACATTTGGGGCAGACGGAGACCCCCCTGGGCTGGGCTGTCTTGCTCCCACCACGCACCGGCTGTGGGAATCCAAAGGGAGAAAAATGAGGTTTTCCACGTGTCTCGGCCCAGGGATGTGCTTTGCAGCTCCCAGAGCTACCAAGATGGTGATGGAGGCACCGGCAGCGCTGCCACCGCTGCTCCGGGCGGGATGAGCCGCTCTGGGACGGCTCCAGGGCTGCAGATCCCTCCCTGACCCTGGCGAGAGACAGAGCAGAGGCAGCCAAGCAAGGTGGGATTGCCCGGGCAGGCGGGATCTGTGCCGGGACTAATCCTGCACCCCTTATCAGATGCTGCCACCTTGCCTCGGCTCGCTCCGCCAGCCAAGCCGGGCGCAGCTTGTGTTATCCGGCCCTTTATCCCCCAGATTAGACGCTTCACAGTGGATTAGCATGTCACATTCTAATGCAGAAAAATTGATGATTAAAAAAGAGTTTTTCCTCTGTATTATTCCCCGCCTCCGCCTCCTCTCCACCCCATCCCTGCAGGCCCACCAGCCCCAGCTGCAGGCCCTGGTGATGCCGCGGCGCTGGGTGATGCCAGAGCATCCCTGGATCAAAAGGGATGGGAAACGGGAAACCGAAGGTGCCTTTTTCACGCCGCATCCCGGCTGCTTCTGGTGGCGGGGTCCGGTACTCCAGGTGCCTGAGCCATTCCAGCCCCGTGTTCCCAGCTGCAGACTCAGCACCTGCAGCACAGGACTTTAATAAAAAGCACATTCTGGTGAGTAATGTGCTAAGTGGACTTCATTATAGAGCCAGGGCCTCCCTAGATCCCGTTGTTCCATATGATTTCATATCAGATGAGCCTTATCTCCTCTCCAAACGCTTCCATTTAAACTCTATTAATCTTTCAAAGCTTTCCTGGGCAAGCTCTTCCCAGCCAGCCCTGCTGGGTGCCGGTGCTGCTGCCCTGAGCACTGAGGCCACCTGCAGCCACGCTGGCCCGGGGTTTAGGGGGCTCAGCCAGGACCCCCCCGCAGCTCCATGGGCAGTCCAGCGTGTCCCTGGAGCCTTGGCTGTGATCCGCTGTGACGGCTCCGCAGCCGCCGCATCCTCGTCCCCAGGATCTGTTTACGCTCCTATAATTGAACCTGTTTGTAGTGCTGAGAGCTTCCCGGTGATTTCCCCGCTGGCAGTGTCCCTCTTTGCCGTGCAGGGGTCACCAGGACTCCGCCAGGACCTGGAGGGTGCTGCCGAGGTGTTTCTAATTCCCGGCATCCAGGATTATTCCCGCCGACCCTGATCCCAACGCCTTCCCGTGTTTCTTGCCGATCGCGAATCTCCCGTAAGCAGGTTGTGATTTTTTCCGACATGCTTCACAATCACTCAGCCAGTTCATGCAGGCAGATCCGAGCCGACGGTTTTATTGGAGGGGGGAAAAGCCCACGGTGTTCCGGTCTGGCTTCCTTGCTGTGCTCGCTCGCTCCGGCTCCGCACGGATCACGCTTTTCAAATCTAATCTAATCCAAGCAGAGCAGTCACACAGCCCTGGCATGTGGTGCCTGTGGAAGGGTCTCCCTGTCCCTGCCAGGAGAGCAGGGGTTTAAAATCCCTGATAAATCACAGAGTGGGTGGGAACACCCTGCCCCAGCTCTGTCCTTGGGCTGAGAGCGTGGATGCAAACACACCAAACACTCCATACAGAAAAAACCCTCCAAAAATAAATAATTGGTTATAATATCCAAGTGTCAGGGCTGTATAAATAAATAAGAGCCAGTGAGGAGCTCCTTGAACCCTGGCTGGAGCAGGAATTGCAGCACTGCCTCGGGAGCCCCAGCCAAGCTCCACAGGCGATAAAACACAGGTGGCTCTAAACAGCCAGAGATATTAAACTGAGGCAAAAAGGCCATGAGACAGTTAATTTCCTGGTCTCCATGTGGAGATCTGTGGCTCCAGAGGCTCAGAGGATCTGCCCCCTCTAGCGTAGCTTCTCCCCACTTGATATCAGGGAGAGAGGGAAAATGGCACCAGAAGGTTCCTGGGCAGGTCCTTTGGATCCCTCGGAGAGCACCTTGCTATTGCCCAGCCTAGGGCTGGGAAAAACACCAAAGGGAGGCTGAGGGCAGCAGGTGGGAACCCCTCATCTGCTGCTGCTGTCCAGGGCTGTGCTTCCAGCCTTGGATCCCTTGGGACACACGTGCCCTGTCCTCAGCTGTGAAATCCTCACCTCCATTGCGGTCGGATACCACTCGAAAGCCTCCTCATCTCCTCCAGCAGCCACAAATGCCATTACAGCTTATTAATAATCATTAATAATTCATTTGTTAATGAGTCTTTATGTGCAAAGGCATTGCAAGAGAAACAGGATTGTCCAGAGGTGAAGCTGGGATGCTCTGAGCTCTTGGCACGACACCTCTGGGTGTGTGTGGTGCCTCCAGCCGTGTGTGGCACCTCTGGGTGTGCAAAGTGCTTTGGAGTGTGACATCTCCACACGTGCAAGGTGCTTTTTGTAAGTGTGACCCCTCTGGGTGTGTGCAGAGCTTTGGCGGTGTGTGACCCTCCGGGTGTGCACAGTGCTGCTGTGCAGGGGGAGATGCTGGGACTGGGCACGGCCCCCGGGCAGAGCCAGGGACTAAATGACACCAGCTGATCCTGACCCTGATCCCACAAGTCCTTCTCCTCTAATCCTACCATTTTCCAGAGCTCTGAGGTTCAGGTGCTGGATGTGCCATTCACAGCTCTAATGAAGCGGCTGTGGGGTGCAGGCACGTGGTGGCCTCTCACCGTGCCACCGTGTTCTCATCCCTCTTGTTCCTGATCCTCTTCTGCCCCACCTTGGCCAAGATCAGTGGTGGTGGGCTCAGTGGAGCTGGTCCCACAGCGCCGGGGCCGTGCTGTCGCTGTCCTGCTGCAGAGGGAGAGTGAAGAGCAGCCAGCTTCCCATGAGAGTCCCATCCACGTTCGTGTCAGTGTGGAGCGAGCAAAGCCACAGCCCAGAGCTCCCCTGTTCTGCCTGAACAGGTCTGGGAATGCTCGGGTGAAGCTGGGACAAGGAGGCAGCTGAGGAGCAACGCCTGAGTGTCTCTGCTCCCTGCCCGAGGGCGAAACAGCTCACGGCTGCTTTCCGGATGATTTGCTTTGAGCAAAATACAGTGATACGGGAAAATCTCCGAGCTGCCGAGCAGAGCTGGGGCACTCCCAACCCGCTGCACTTCCCGGGAGAGCCGAGTCACCACCAGCAAACTGCTGCGGTCCCGTGCGCGGCCGCTCCTCTGCTCCGTCACCTCCGATTATCTCGTCCGTGTCCCGCTGGCTTTGCTTCATTCGTCTGGAAAACGGGGCAGCCTCGGGGGTCAAACCCTGCTGCTGCTCGGCCACAGAGAGAGGCCGATGTGGGGAAGAGTTTGGGCGGAGTTTGCCGGTGATCCAGGTGAGGATGCTCAGCCGGGCCCCTGGGAACACCACCGGGATGCCCGAGGTGAATCAGTGCCCAGAAACAACGGATACGTGCCAGCAGTTTCCAACGCTTATAAGTTATTTAGGAGCCTGTGTGCCGCTTTAAAAAGTGATTTGCATAAATCACTCGAATGTCTTACAGAATTTGTAAACGCACCGGCTCCGCTGGGGACCGTGGTGGGATCTGCTGGGGCTCGGGATGCTGCTGGGAACCAGCCCCAGACCAGGTCTGGGGCCGGTGGCCGTGCCTGGTGCCCACACGCTGTCCCCAAGTTGTTTTTCCAGAACCAGATGGACCCATGCGGTTTGTTTATTAACTGTCAAAAGCTCCAGGAAATGTCTGGGTATCAGTAATTCCCGCGCCCGGTCTCTCCAGCTGCGTTGGAGATGCTTCTCACTCCGGCTCCGTGATTATCCACTAACGCTGCACGGCGGGGGAGCTCTGCTCGCCGCGGGGCTCCAGCCTTGTGACTGCCGTGGGGGGCCACGGGGGGCCAGGGCTGCGTTTGGGGAAGGGGCTGGGGCCTGGATCCCGCGGGGCTGAGAGCCAAGGGGAGCAGGGGAGCAGCAGCACCCCCGGCTGAGTACCCCTGAGCGTGCCCTATTGTGCCCACCCCTCTGAGATCCCACGGGGGCTGCAGGACAGCCCAGTGCCCACCAGCAGGGCAGGTTTGACCCACACAAGGGTTTTTTTCAGGGGAAGAAGCTGCCATGTTCCTGGGGCGGCAGGAGCAGAGCTCCAATACCCCCAGCTGGAGCGAGATGGGCTGTGGGCTGAGCAGGGAGCCCAGGGGTGCAGAGAGGTTTTGGGGGTGCAGAAGGGCACAGACTGGGGTGTAGCAGAGTCTGAGGGGTGCGGCAGGATCCAGAGGTGTCTAGTGGGGCTCACCAAGGTGCAGTGGGGTCAGAAGGAGGGTGGGCAGGCCCAGCAGGAGCAGTGGGGTGCTGTGGGGAACAGGATCTGTTCTCCATCACGGGAACTCCTGCTCTGCCCCGGAGATGGGAGGAAGGAGGAGAGGAGGAGTGTGCCTGGGGTTTGCTGGGACTGCTGCAGACCCTTCCCACTCCCTGCCTGGCTCTGGCTCTGTGCACCCGGTGTTTCCAGGGCAGAGGATGCAGAATCCAATGCAAAAGGCAGCGGCATGATCTCCACGTCAAACTCAATTCTCCCCAGTGCCAGCTCAGCCCTGGAGCCTCATGGAAACAGTCCAGAGGTCTTAATCCTCTCCAGCTCATCCAGGCTGTCCCATGCACGCTGCCCAGGGCTCTGGGCTCAGCCACCGTGCCCCGGAGCAGGACAGGGAGCTTGGGATGGGACTCTCCCTGGCATGGGTTCACAGGGTGTGAGAAGGAAAAGCTGCAAATTCACATTGTGCCACCCCGGGCACGGCCACTCCTGCCCCCCTGGCTGCACTGACCACCCAAAAGGGGCTCCCCAAGGACGGGGCACCTTCCTGAGAATCGTGCAGCCACAATTCCCATCCTGGGGTGTGGTGAGGAAGCTCAGCCTCTGCGTTTCTCCTTTTCCCCTGGATGTAGAGCCCAGAGATGGGAGCCTCTCCCTTGCTGGGTGAGGCGCCATCCCTGTGGGTGTGCGAGGCCCCGGGGGAACCTCTCGGTGAGGGGAGGAAGGAGCAGGAGCCGAGGGGGGGCTGAGAGCTCCCGCAGGGGAGGGAGGACTCTAGCTCATAAATAATGGAGTAGGAAGAGTGAAACATCGATTCCGTGCTGCTAATGAGGGTGCCAGGGAGCGTGGCCCCGAAACGGGGCGACAACGAGGGCAAGCCCCTCCTGCCAAGGGAAACGTGTCTGTTCCCTGCCTGTCCCATCCCTGTGTGGGGCTCTGGGCACAGCCCTGGGGACAGGGAAACCTCAGCCCATGTCCCTCAGGGCCATGTCCTGAGGAGGGTCAAGACTTGCCCCTCAGCTTTGTGTTTGCCTCTCCAGGCTTTGAGGTCATGGCAGGATTTTGGGAAGGAGATCAGGGCACCTCCCTGTGCATCCTTGTCCCTGTCCTGGGCTGCTGCAGGGGGCAACTCTGCTGGGCGCCAAGCACTGCCCTGTGCTGGAAGGGCTGTGAGGAGCCAGGGCAGAGCTGGGGTGGGCCAATTGTCCCCCCAACCCGGTCTTTTTAGAGGGTTCACTCTCCAATATGGGATGAGTCTGAGCCTACTCAGCTCCACTGGGGTGTCCCTGTACCCTGCATACACCTCGGGGAGGACATGGAGGGGCATGAGCAATGCCAGGACCCCCAGTGTGGCTGGTGATGATGTAGGATGAAGGAGGAGGAGGGAAGAGCTCAAATCACCCCAGGATGGGCTTCTCCACAGCACCCAGCACGAGCCTCCTGTGCCAGGGGCCCCTGTCCTGGCTGCAGGTGATGCTCTGAGCTGACCTGGGGGGCCAGACCAGCCCACAGCCCCCTGGGCTGCTCCGGGTGGGTGCTCTGGGGGGCACACGGGCAGCGCCCCCAGCACGGGGGGGTCCCTGCTCCGGTGCCCGGCAGCGGGCGGGGGGGCCCGGCAGGAGGCGGCTCCTGCTCTGCCTCATGTCACCCCAGGTATTTCGGCTCCGGCAGCCCCTCATTTGCATTCGCCGCGGCTGCCCCGAGCCCTCCCTTCTGCCGGGGACAGATAAGGCGGCACCGCGGCGTGTCGGGCCCCGGCGCCGCCGCCGCTCCTGTGCCGGCATCAGCATCGCCCCCGGCTGGCCCCGGGACCCCCGGCTGGCCCCGGGCCCCCAGGCTGTCCCCACTGACCCCCAGGCTGTCCCCATCACCCCCCTGGTTGTTCCCCATCTGCCCCAGGCTGTGGGGTCTGGGCAGCCCCCAGGTCCCCCTGGCAGATCCTTCTGTATCAGTGAGAGAACGGGGCCAGCCCTGGATGCAGAAGGGTCCCTGGACACTGAAGGGGCTTCCCACAGCGCAGAGGGGAAGGTGGGGCCCCACCGGGGCAGTGTGGGCTGATGGTGCAAGCCCGGTTCTGGTTCCCAGCACCCCCAGCCCGGCCACCAGGCCCAGAGCAGCACCGAGTCCGGCTCAGCCCGCGCAGGGAGCAGCAAGGCAGCAGGAATTTGCTGCTGAGACAATCCCCTGCAAGCTTCCGAGAGTGCCAGGAGCCCATCCCAGCCCCACCACACACAGACCTCCCCAGAGCAACAGAGCCAGACCCCAAGGAGCAACAGAGATGCAGCAGAGAGCCAGCTTCCTCTAATCAAATCCATTAAATCATCCCAACCTGCTTGCAAGGAATAATCCAAGCAGGAATAACAAACCAGCTGCGAGCCTGTTTGGCTCTTGCCGGTTGAGGGGGATGCAGAACACAGGGATTTGGAACCCAAGAGATGCAGGGAGGGAGCAGGGCTGAAGGTCCCTGAGGATGATTCGGCACAGAAAACGCGACCGTGCCCTGGCAGGAGCCGGCATCGGAACCGGGCACGGGCTGGAGCTGGCCCTGCTGCCGGCCCTGCTGGAGGGGATCCAGCCCCCTCCGGGCTGCAACGTGCCTCCATTTAACAAATAAACGCCTCATGGCTGACAACAGACACCTGCTCGTGGAAAGAGCCCATGACGGGAATTTAATGCCGATGATTAAAATCACCCGAACTGCACCGAGACCTGGGCTCTGCACACTCCCAGCCGTGCTCAGCGTGGGACACGAGGGGGACACCCCTGGGCTGGTGACGAGGATGGGGACCCCGAACAGCGCAGGGACAGGGGCTCCACGCCGGAGCTGCTCGGGAGCAGCCGCCGCGGCTGCCGAATTGATTAGGCAGCACCCGAATAGCCGGCACTGTTCCATTCCCAGCTGGATGGGGCCAGGCTGAGCAGGGATAAAGGCTTTATTGTGTGCTGGATCCACCAGCACAAGAACAAGCTCCATGGCAGGGTGCAGCACAGAGCCACTGGGACCTGTGTTCCCAAGGGATTCTGCCATCCGTGCTCTCCCTGCTTCTCCACTGGAGCCTCCTCACCATGGCAGCTTCCAGCCCGGCACAACCCTGCTTTGCAGAGCCCAAATGATCCCGGGGAGCTGCGCCCACGTGGGAGCAGCCCACGGAGCTGTACGGAGCCACACGTGCTCCTGGGGACAGCCTGGGACTCCAAACCCCAACGGCACCCCCTCAGTGACAGTGCTGCCCGTCCCTTCTGAGTTGGGAGGAGGCAGGAGCAGCTACAGGTGGGCAAACACCTTCCTTGCATGGGGGAAAGGTGGCACTGGGCAGGGCCCACAGGTCACTCACCACTTTGAAGTCTTCGGGGGTGCACTGCTCGCCACGGAAGAAGCAGGACAGCAGCATCTCCCTGATGTCGTGGCCAGCCCGGTCGTAAAATTCCAGCATGTTGAAAGGTTTGGGCTTGAAGTTTCGGAAGTTGGCCTTGTCCTGCAGGATTTCCAGCTGCTTCTCATCGGCTGTCTGGATGTCTGGGATCTCGTATCTTGGAGGAAAGAGCAGGGAGAGGCTCAGGCCTGGCTGTGGTGACTGCTCCCACTAGCAAAGGCCTTTTGGGGTTCCCAGGAGTGACCCCAGCATGGGCTCAGCACAGCCCCACCTTGCACGTGGCATTTCCAGAGCATCTGACAGCACAAAGGGGCCCAGAGGCACACGAGAGATGGCAGAAGGATGGATGAGGAGAAGCTGGGCAGTGGCCACCTTCCAAACCCATCCCACTTGCCCCACTGCTGGTCCAGCAGCACCAGCCCTGGTTGAGGCCATCCAGCCACCTGCCCTGAGCCTTTGGTGGCGTCCTGGTGAGGTGGTGGCCTTGCTGGGACAGGGGCTGATTGTTCTGGGTCTCAGCTCTGCTGTCATGCCTGAAAACCCCTCCCTGGGGCAGGAGTGGAGACAGTAGTGAAGCCCCTTGGCGTTGGCATGGGCAAGGAGTGCACCAGGCTCTTGACAGCGGCTTGGCAGCACCAAGGAGCCACCACAGCCACAGGTGAGGGGCTTCCACAACCCAAGGAATGGCACCATGCTGGGGTCTGGGTCAGTGGCTTCGCCTGCTGGCACCCCTGGCCTCGCTGCCTGGGATGGCACCCAGACATGGCACTGGAGCCAGGTGTGCAGGATCAGCCCCACAGGAACCCAGGGGGTGGCCCTGGCCCTGCTGCATGTGCTGCACACTGGGGATGGGAGCTGGAGCCATCTGGGGCAGCCCAGCGTGGGAGCCACACGCCCAGGAGCATCAGCAGGACCTGGTGGCTCTTGGCTGCATCCAGACTGACTGAGATGTCACCTGGGGCCGCCTCCAGGCACCAGCACCCACCTGTTATTGAGCAAGGCCAGGAGCTCGCCGGCGTGGTACAGGTCATTCTTGGTCACTCGGCTGAACCGAAACTCGTTGAGGTTGCAGAAGGTGACGGCGGGGAAGGTGAGCCTGGTGGCTGCCACCTCGTCCAGCTTGGTGACGTGGGGGTACAGGAAGTAGTACTGGATGCGGTTGGTGCAGACCAGGGCGAGCAGCGCCAGCGAGCCCAGGAAGCAAAGTGCCCAGACCACGCGCTTCAGCGACAGCCGCTCGTACGAGAAGATGTGCGAGAGCCCGTGCAGGGTGGAGCTGCTGGCGAAGGCCTGGATGCTCACCGGCTGCCCGCTGTCCACCTCCTCCTCGTCCACTTTCAGGTCCATCATGGTCAGTGCCAGCAGCCCGGGGTGGCCACTCTGCCGAGAAGGGAGCCCGTGGGTGCCTCGTGGGTGCTGTGGGTGCCCAGCCCACGGCGGCCCCGGCCAGGGATGTGCCCGGCAGCGCCCGCCAGGGGCAGATGCTTTGCTGTGCCCTGCTCTTGCCCCCAAGCCTACATATATATATATATATATACACACAGAGACATGCATGTATATATATATATATATATATATATACACACATATATACATTTATTTGGATGCAGCCTCTTGCATTCCCCCCCTCCCACCTCCTTCCTGCCCTCCCCATCCCACGGCAGGACTGAAGTGCTGTGCCCACCCCCCCCATCACCTTATCTCCCCCTCCCCTCCCACCTGCCCCGCTCCCCCTCCACCTCCCACAAATGGCACTGTCGCATCGACAAACAGATGAAGGAATGAAGGATGCAAACCTGGAATCAGGGCCGGCGGCCGTGGCTGGAGCTGGGCTGGTGGTGCTGCCGCTGCGCCGAGGGAGCCGGGGCTGGGAACACGGGAGGGAGCGGGAGATGTGCAGGCACCGAGGGTGCTGAGGCACCGAGCCCGGCAGCGGCTGGTGAACCGGAAAAGAAGGGGGGGAATAAAAATAGCTTCGTTGGTACCTTGGTGCAAGCGTGGGAGCGGGGATGCGCCGGGGCCTCGCTCAGCGCCGCGCGGGGGGACCGCAGGCGACCATCGCTGGAGAGGAGGCAGCTGCCGTGTGCGAGGAGATAAGAGGAGGAGAAGGAAGGCGAGCAGGAGGCTGCTTCCCTGCCAAACACATGGATACCTCCCCCTGTGGCTATCTGGGAGCTGGTGATTTCTTCAGATGCATAATCCGCATGAAGTCATTGTCTGAGCGCTGGTGGGGCCGGAGGCCGCGGAGGGGTGAGGGGTGCCGCAGGCCGGTGGGCAGCGAGGAGGAGGAGGAGGAGGAGAAGGAGGAGGAGGAGGAGGAGGGAGAGGCGCAGGAGCGGCGCTCCAGCGATTGCAGGCGCTGGCAGGGGCTGTTGGTGCTGCTGCCGTGTGCATGTGGGTAATGTGTGTGTGCGTGTGCGTGTGCCGCTCCCATCCCCCGCGCCTTCCAGGGATGCTCCGGCCCCTCGCTCCCCGCTCCGCCGGACCCCCCGGCCCCATCCCGCAGCCCTGACCCGTCTCTGCCCTGCCGCGGCCTCTCCCGCCCTTCAGGCTTCACCCGTGCTGGCCCCAGCGCCGGGGCGGGTGCTGGGACACCCCGGGCTGGGTCCTTTTGGGGGACACCGGTGCCTTCCAGCCCTTTTCTGGCCGTGGGGCACTCGCGTCCTCGAGTGTCCAGCCGGGCTCACCCCGTGCAGCCCTGCTCTGCTGCCTGCGGCCGGTGCTGTCACGCCTGTCAGGATGCGGGGACTGACCCTGCTGGGCCCTCGCGGCGCTCAGGACACGCCGCCCCTGTCCCAGCCCCGTCCTTCTGCTGCTGTCCCCGGGGTGCCCCCGGGCAGGAGGCACCGAGGGCTCTGCTCTCCCCGGGGCAGAGCGGGGGGGTCGCGCAGCGCTGCCCAGCTGCCCCCGGTGCCAGCTTATCTCCCACTGCCTCCAGCTGCACCCGTGAGTGCCCCGGGGAGCGGGGTGCCCTGGTCACCCGAGCTGAGCCCCCGCGGCAGCGGCTCTGGGTGCGGAGGCTGCAGCAGGAGCCCGCCCACTGCTCCCAGTAAGGTGGCTGCAGTCAAATGGAAAAGGATGCTTCAATGTCCTTTACTAGTGTGATGATGGAAAGGGACAGCCAGACCCCAGGGTTTGCACAGGCTGCCCAGAGGTGCCTTCCCAGCACGGTGTCCCCACCTGAACCACACAAACGGGAGCGTGGGCACTCAGGGGTACAGCAGGGTGAGGCACACGTACCCTGTCCCCAAAATTCCATGGCTTGGGCACACTTGGTTTGATCCTTTTTGGAGCATCCTCTCCGCTACCCCAGCAGGACCCCTGGGTTTTACAGCAGGACCTGCTTGGGAGCACCTGGGAGCAGCAGAGTGGGGGGCCAGGGACACCCCTGAGCCAGTGCCCCCCCTTGCCAGGCTCAGGGACAGCCCTGCTGCTGCCTGGGGACGTGGCTGCGAGGCCGGGGAGCAGCATTAGCATTCCCAGTTGGCACCAGCTCTGCCTTTCCCTTCCTGCTCCGTTCTGCATCGCTCCTTGCCCAACAGCTCGATGCTCCATCAGCATCCTGAGGGCAGAAGGATGTGCTGCTGGGATAAGGGAGAAGGACATTTAGAGAGTGGCTGTTCCCCCCTCCTCCTTCTCTTCTTCCAGAGGAGAAGTGGCTCTCTGCAGTGCTTTTATTGACAGTAAATCCCCGGCAGCGGGGCTGGGCAGGGAGGGAGGGAGGAGGTCTCAGGCTGGAGCAGGTGAGCACGTGGACCCTCTTGGGAGTCCTTGATTTCCAGTGCACAAGAAACCCCAGGGAAGAGGCTCTGCTGCTTGCTCTGGATGGAGAGTCTTTCCTGGGGGTCGGGTGGAGCTGTTGGGGCCCCAAACACCCCAAACCCCTTTTCTACAGGAGCCAGGGAGGAGGAGAGCGGGCAGAGGAAACTTCCTTACTGCTGGCCCCCATCCAGGGAGAATGCAGCTGCATCCGTGGAATGGAGTGGAGCGTGGGGACTGGGAGCGTTTCCGTGATGTTTTTTGGGGAAGCCACGTGAGGGTTGTGTTAATTCCTGCTGGGAGAGACAGGAACCAGCCGAGGGCTGTGGGATGGGTGAGGAGGGAACAGCCCCAGGTGATAACGGCAAGACACAAAGGCTTCAAGGGGTGGGTTAGTGAGGGGTGGTGGGGTGTGAGTGGCTGTGGTGGAATCCTCCTGTTAAAAATGGGTGCTCAGAGCACGGATTCAGCAACCAGGGCTCCCCTCAGCCTGCCCTCAGAGCTAATTAGAATGAAAAAAGTAATTAAGGGAAGGTGCTGCAGAGCTGAGGCTCCCAGCACAGGCTCTGGCAGACAGGCAGGATCCCAGACGTGTCTTGGGAACACCTCGGGAGCTTGGGCCAAGGGATAAGTCAAGGCCTGGGGCTCTTTCCTCACTTTCCCAGCAGAGCTTGTCCCTGCTCCACCACACACACCCCAGTTACGGAAACCAGCTCCTGTCCTGCTTCTTGGAAGAGCATCTCCAGGGCAAGGATGGATAAGTGATGCCTTTCCATGCTTTTTTGGGGTTGTGCCGTGCTTTTGCTCCCTCCATGGAGGCAGCCATGGCTTGCAAATTGCATCTTTACCTGCATCTGCTGCTGTCCAGAGACAAATTTATTGACAATGGTCAATGTACTGTGGATGCTGGAGATGCTGGGCACTGCTGTATCCCTTTCTGGAGCATGAGGCTCTGGGGGTGCCTGGCCCTGCAGTCCGGGACTGCATTTGTGTATTTAAGGGATTTAATTCACAAGTCACCACTGGCATGAGGCAAAGCTGCTGGGGCTGCAGAGGCAGCACTCAGGTGTTCACCCCATCCAGGACAAAAATTCCAAAGGAGAGGGGGTAAAAATTCCATCCCCCCTCAAGCCTGGACTGGGTGATGTGTAAAATATCTTCACAGCTGATCGCTGCTAATGGGTTGCAAATTGCTTCCATCAGCTCCAGTATTACAGACTGCTGTCTGAAATTGCTTCCAGGAGCCCATTTTGGGGCCAAATACTTCCTAGCTTGGGGAAATAACCATCAGCATCATTAGTGACAGTAAATTGTTTTCAAATGAAGCACCGTGGGGCCTTAGTAGGACTTCTTATGGGTGGGGCAGCTCCAGCATTAGGGACTCTTGCATCCACACAGAATCCTTTAAATGGAAAAGACTTCCAAGATCATCCTCTGACTGCTGCCCCAGCACTGCCAAGGCCACCACACTGTCCTCAAGCACCACATCTGTGTGTCTTGAATCCCTCCAGGAATGGTGCCTCCACCACTGCCCAGGACAGCCTGTGCCAGGGCTTGACAACATTTTCCATGCAGAAATTTCTCCTGTTTTCCAGCTCCAGTTATCAGGTACCTGGAGAAAAACTGGTCCTGCATAAAAGATGGGCAAAGAAGGCCTCTGCCAGTCCCTGCTGGCCATGCCCTTTGCTTTGTGCTGCTCCTCGAGGCATTGCCTTGCTCCAGCTCTGAACCACGAGCCTCCACAGAGATCCTGGTGGAGGTCCAGGGTTTCCTAATTCATGAGCACATCGTTAATTATCTGCTGGAAGCCAAAGCCTCAGCATCTTGGTGAGACTAACGAGGCTATTAACAGAGCTGCTTCTTGCCATGCTGGCTTGGGCTGGCCCGAGCGTGGTGCAAAGGCAGAGACAAGCTTTGTATCACATCCTCTGGCACCTGTCTGCCTTCTAAACCACATCTGACCATTGCCGAGACCTTTCCAAAGGAAACCACCACATCTAAATCCCGGGAACAGAGAACCCAGCACAGCCAGCCTGGTGAATCCGTGGGATTGCTCAGTCAAATGCATCCACACGGTGGTAGCTGGGGAAGGGTCGAGCTGCAACGCCCGGAGCTGCTGCTCCCAGGAGTTCCCCCGGGGCTCTCCTGAGTGGAAACAGCAGCGCTGAAGCCCAGCAGAGGCTGCTCCAAGGGCTGGGTCAGCGGGCCCCGTGAGCCGTGTCTCCGGGTGATTTATGCCGTGTTGTGCCGCGCTCTCGCTTGCACCCGCTTGGCTCTCCCGGCGTGAGGAGCAGCCAGTCCATTAAACACTGAGTCATCCTCAGCAGCATTTAATTTTGTGAGGGGCAGCAGTTTGGATAATTAAAGGCCTCCATCGCCAGTGCCAGCGGCTGTGGAGAGCAGGGATGGAGAAGGTGAGGACACCCAGCAGCACTGGTTAACCCGCCGCAGAGGAGGTTCAGCTCTCCCTCCCTCCCCTCTCCCCCTGCTTTTTGGGATGGGTTTTAACCTTTTCCTGTCTCAGACAAGGGCTTCCTCAGTCAGGTGAGTGTGATGATGCTTTGTGCTATTTCTGCCTGGATTAACCACGTCCTGATAGGATCTCCCATGGGCAGATCTGCTATCTGGAGGCCTTGGCTTATTAAAAGGACAAGCTGTTCGGGGAGCTGGTAATAAAGCCATGAAAGCTTTTACGAACCAGAGTCGAAGGCACTAATATCGCTGTGCTCTGCGTGGGTGAGAAATTAGACAAGAGTTCCTCCGTGCTGATGGGGTTTTTTTCTCCCCCTATTCATCTTTCTCAACAATTATCTTTTATTTTGATATCTTTCTATTTAAACCTTCAGAACTGTGCTCGGGATGAAAAGGAGGTTGAACTGCTTAACAACTGTGCACCTTTCAGTGCAGGGTGGAGGCACGGAGCCATGGGGAAGGTGGCTTGGGCTCTCCCGGGGTTTTGGCAGCAGGAACCATCCCCAAGAGCCAGGCAGGAAACTGCCCAGGATTGTACCCTGTGGGAGGGCAGGAACACCTCCGGAGCACCTCCTCACCAGCAGCTTCAGCAAGAGCCACAATGCTGTGTCTGTGTTGCACCAACACTGCTCGCCTGGGGCTGGATAGCTGGGAATTCCTCCTCCTGCTGCTCCTCACCCTTGCATCTGGGTGCCCCTCGCCTGCCTGGGGGCTGAGTGTGTTTTTTTGCAGCCCTTTCAGGGTTGTTTCTACTCTTTTTCCATCCCGGAATCAATCAGCCACATCTTTCCGGAACTGTGGACAGCACCTTAAAAACCAAAGGCGGATGGAAACCCTGTGGAAAATCACCAAGATGGGTGTGCGGCTTCATTAGCTCCAGCAATTAGCATGAGGCAATGCAAAACCACTGGCTCCTGCTCAACCACTGTCCTGAAACACTTCCCCTGTGCACAAATTCCACCTTGGGCAGCTCCTGCTGTCCCCACTTGTTTCACCCAGTGTCCAGAGAAATCTTCTGCTGGGACACACAGAGCCCTGGGGCTGCTGCTCTGGGCTGAAGGGACTGAAGATGCTCAGGCTGGATGGACCTGAATGTGGAAATGTGGGGCAGAGATCAAACACACTCATTCCACAGGATGCAGGGTCAAGCAGGGATTTGTGCAGTTGTCAGCAGCCCTGCAGTGCTGCCTAAGGCCATCCCTCCTGGCTCCTGGCTCTCTTCCTGCTCTGGTATCTATATCAGAACCTGGTTTGGAGCTACCTGAGCAGAAATGCCCCTGTTGGGCCAGGCTGGTGTTCCCAGAGCTGGCACCTCGCTGAAGGCCCAGGCCAGGAGCAGGTCATGGCACTCAGGTGTGCATGCACAGGTGAGATCCCGGGATGTGCTGTGTGTGGTACAGGACAGCAGGAACCCCCAGCCCCTCCCTGGGTGCAGATCCAGCCCGTCCCCCTGTGCTGCCCCACTCGTCCCACACCATTTCTCCACCCGCACTGCCCTGGCTTTGCTGGTGGCTGTTTGTCCTCGTGTCCTTGTCGCTGCCATAGGCC
Organism: Myiothlypis coronata; assembly: GCA_035041385.1. Classification (NCBI taxonomy): domain Eukaryota; kingdom Metazoa; phylum Chordata; class Aves; order Passeriformes; family Parulidae; genus Myiothlypis; species Myiothlypis coronata. Next base: position 8,379,857 of record JAWWLW010000103.1, on the reverse strand, counting down.
CCGTCTGGATCACTTTGTCTTTTATTCCCTCTGACACTGGTTGTGGTCACAACAAAACTCATCTCATTACGGAAATGCTGAGGGTAGCTGGAAGGGGAAATGGATCCCTCCATCTGGGAAGTGCCAGGTCGGCTGCAGAGCGGGGCTGGAGGAGGCAGCTCGTGTGTCTTGGGTGTGCCAAAGCCTCTCCAGCAGCTCGGGGGCGTGGGAGCCAAAGGGTTAACGCTGCCGGCATCCTCAAACGGCACCGATGGGAGCAGGAGCCTCTCCATCTCCGAAAGCTGGCAAACAAATTAAAGCAATGTTGCAACTAATGCGTTTCTTTGCAGCAGAGAGGAGGGGAAGAGCGGCTCAAAGGCTGCGGAGACAAAGGCGGCGCAGATGGGTGCTGGGGACCCGCGGGCGCCACGTGCGCCGCTCCCAGCTAAGCTCAGATTTGCGGCCGCGGCTCCGTGACAGAGGCTGGAATAACCTGGGGAGGATTTATGAGAACCACGGCAGGGCCGAAGGGGGAGCCTGCCTGGAAAGGGCTGTAGCTGGGAATTACTCTGGCGTTGACGCTTCTCCGTGCTCGTGTCCCATTTCTGCGGGAGGGATTGTGTGCTGCAGGGGGGGAATGTGGCCCTGGATGCTCCAGGCAGGGATCAGAGCATCTTCCTCCCAGAAAACACCCGATGCACGGCAGTCCAGCATCTCCCACTTGGCTTCCTGGGCTTTTATTTGCATCGAAGAGAAATTAAACAGAGAGATGCAAATCCCCTTAAACAATTTAGCAAAGCTAATGGCCCCAGTGGAGCCGGGTCTGGGGCTGATGGGTGCCCAGAGGGACAAGGCTGGTTGGCAGAGTTTGGTGTGTGGTGAAGGGGCTGGGGAGTTGGGCAGCTGGACCCACAACCATTGTCCAGGGGCTGCTGCTGCCCCCAGCATGGCCTTGTCCTTGGCAGAAATGCCACATTCCTCTGGAAGGAGGGGCTCTGTCCCCTCCCGCTGCAGCCAGGCCCATGCAAGGAGCAGATGGAGCCCATCTTGAACGTGCAGTCTCAGCAAAAGAAAAGCCAATAATCGAGTTAATTACAGACGTTATGTGATCACTGGGGATTCCCAGGGGATGCTGGCAATGGAGCAGCCCTTTGCTCGCCATCCACAGCCAGCAGGGCCGGGACACCTGGCCGGGGGCTGAGCTGCCCTCCCTGGGGATGGCTCATGCACAAACCCCTCAACGGCCTGACCTGCAGCTCTGTGGTTATGGGGGGTCTGTCCATCCCTTCCCCTGTGCTTTTCCCGGCGGTGTCCCCCGGGGCAGATTCACAGGGTGGCTGGAAGTGCCTAGCAGTGTCTGCTCTCCCCAGGAGCTGTGCCTCTGACTGTGCAGAACGTGACTGTCCCGAGGGCAGAGCATTGCTGCCTTTGTCTCGCTGCTGAGAGAAACTAGAAGAGAAAGTGCAGCAACTCCTCGGTTTAAAAGTGAATTTTAACTGGGCTTGAAAGACCACAGGCCCCTTACCTGGAGCCTCTGGGGCGGCTCTGCCTTGCCCCCAGCCCTGCAATGTCTCATCGGTGACACAAGGGACTTTCCAGTGGAAATGCCTGCCCGGAGGCAGCGCTCAGCCCAGGCAGCCCGAGGATGTGCATGTGCTGGTTTGCCCTCTTGGTGCTTCTGCTCTGCTCCCCATCAGCTGAGCTAATAAAGTTCGGACTCGTTAAATCCACAAATGGTTTCAAAGTCGATTGCCCTGGGCTGGCTCGCAGCCCCCGCCCACCCCTCCCCTCGCTCTGCCGGGGAGATAAGGATGGCAGTGGCTTTAATTCCTCACTTATGCATCGACTGCCAATTCTCCTGTCCGCTCACCCTTGATAAATATTGCACAAAGATTTGGCAGCCAGCGTGCCAGAGATAAAGGTCCAGTCCCACCAGATCTCCTTCCTCTGTGCCTTTTGTCTCGTTATGTGTCCAATTTGTTGAACAAACCACCTGCTGCAAGAGGCTCTTCCCATCCCCGCTGCTGCCTCGGATTATTGCTAAACCTCTGCGTGAGCCTCCAGCCTGGGCTGGGAGCTGAGGGCTGGGGAGAGGCGCTGTCATTTCCAGGCCTTGAGCTGTCATTGATCGGGGATCAATAGCGGAGCTGCCTTGGCTCAGCTCTCCAGCCTGGCAGGATCCCCACTGCTGGCGTCATGTGGGGCCGAGGTGCTGCCGTGTCATCTGTGAGCCCATCCCTGGCAGCAGAGCCCAAACCAGCATTTGGGGATGCTCCTGGGCAGCAAACCTACAAAAGAGAGTGTGCCAGGGGTTCTGGCAAGGTTTAGCCTTGCTAAAAATCCCCCTTTGCACCTGGGAGCTGGGTGAGCACGGTGTGGGGTGCCAGGAGTGGGGCTGCTGCTGGGTCTGTGTCACTGGAGCTGTGTCACTGGGCTGTGTCTTGCCCCATCTGGGTTTGCTGGAACTGTCTTCCCCAGCTCAGAAACCCTTGAGGGGCCGAAAGCTGCTGTTGGGGGTGCACAAATATCTTAGGGAGATGCAGCACTGATGCAGCTGCTCAGGGGATGGGGCTGTGGCACAGGGAAGGTGCCCAGCGCTGCTCCTGCCCAAGCCTCAAATTTCAGGGCTGCTGAAGGCACAGGCCAAGGCCATTGATTGGGGAGGAGAGGGAGAAACAGGAGGGAAGGTCTCACAGAAACCTGAGTATGAGTATAGATCTGTTTGGTGGCATGTTAGAGCTGATATCCCCTCTGCATCCTCATCCTGAGTGTTGTCTCTCTTATGAGAAGCTCAAATTAAAGAAGAGACGAGTGCTGCTGAGGTCTGGATGTCTTTGAGCTCAATGTGGCACATAAGTCTGTTATTCCTGCTGGAAGAGCAGCTGTCCCAGGCAGCTTCAGGTGCTATTTAGCTTCCAGGTCTCTGGACTCCGCAGCTTGGCAGTGGCTCTGACAACATGGCTTGATCACTGTCCTTTCTAAATCCTGAGAAATGTCATCTGAAGTGCAACAAATAACGGTCTGATTATCTGCTGGATCCTAATGCTACTCCCTGGAGATAACAAGCTGCAATTTTCCCCCTGGGCCATACAATAATCGCCCCAATTACTCCCAAGCAGTGGTTATTAAACTCATGGCACCGCTTTAGTTTACAAAGCAAAAATCATTAAGCAGGTGTGTGTATGTGTGTGTGTGTGTGTGTGTGTGTTTGCTGTTTGGCTGGGAGTGACCGAGGCTGTTCTCGCTTTGTTCTGGCAGAGGAACTCTTGGTGGCTGTGGAAAACCTCCACGGCTTTCCCGCTCTGTGTGGCACAGTTCTGTCAAGAGCCTCCGGATGATCGACCACATAAAATGCAGTTGGTGTCTGCTAATGCTGGGGTTGGTGTCCCGGAGGATGTAACCTCCATCCGAGTAGAACGTGGAGGGATTTAGGGAGATAGCGTGGTTGGCAGAGCTGGGATGTGATGGGCATTCCAAGTACAGCCCGGGCCTGGCAGGGGCTGGACTGCAGGTGGGAACTGCAGGGTGACACCGGGGTCCCGCGCCAGCACAGGCTGTGGGGTGTCACCCACAGCTCCATCAGCCTCCAGGCAGAGGGGACAAGGTCCCTTTACCTTTGTCCCAGCAAGACCCACGCTATCAGCGAGGTTTGATGTGGCTCTGCACACAAACACACCACGGCTCGCTCGGACACGGAGCTTCCAGCTGCTCAGGGAGGAGAACAGAGCGAGCAGAGGGAGGGATGACCAGGACAGGGAGGCAGGCTGGTGAATTATGCATGACTCCAGGAGGGGAGCGTTATCTGCACGGACAAAGGCCTGTGCCAGCAGCCCGGCTCCGCTGTACCTGTGCCTTCCTTCGCCCGCGCTTTATCTCCGCTCCCAGCTTGTAATTCAGCCCAAATATCAGAGGAAGCTGGAAGATTAATTTTCTCTGTTTGCATGGCAAAGGAGAGGGGACACGCTCTCACTCCCGACTCCCAGCTGGTTAATCCTCCACCAAGGCCTGCCCAAGGAAAAGGCAAAAATTTATCGGTGTTGGCAAGTCGCTGGCGTGGGGAGGGGTGCTGGAGCCCGGGGCCCCCCATGAGCAGGTTGTGGGCACTCACAGCAGGCTTCCTGTGTGGGTAAGGCTTGGGGGGCACTAAGAAATGCAAACCCTTCCCTCCTCCCCAGCATTCGGGTCCAGAGGGGGGTGTGGGCTTGGGAGAGCCGGAGTCAGAGAGTCCCTCTGGCGTGGGAGCGTTCGCGGCTGTGAGTTGCTGAAATATTTAAGAGATGACAACTGTATTAATACAAAAACTAGATAAAGATCCCTTGAGTTTAAAGACAGAACCATCAGCTCATCTCTTATTTTCCAGCCCTCTCCCTCAGCTTGCTCCCTGGCTTAAATGAAATCATAAATATCGGCCCACAAAGGTCCTTTGTCACCGCACGCAGCTCCCGGCGACAAGAGGTCATTCATTAAAAGCCAGATGAAGGCAATAGAGACTCCCTTTGTTTTTTAAGGAGTTCAGGACAAGGCCGTGGCTTCTCTGCTGACATTAATGCACTGTTTATGGTGGCTTTGGCTCATCCCATCCATGTGATCTTCACTCTGAAGTTGACAAAAGAAACATCCCGGGTTCTCTCAGGTGGGACATCCCAGATGAATGAACCTGGTTTGTTGTTGGACTGATGGCCCCTTTGGCCCCCTCCTCACAGACCCCCTGGGTTCATCATCCCCCTCCTCCCAGCCCCGTAGGTGATGCTCTGGCCGCATTTTCCCCTGCTGAGGGATGGCCCAGGCCCTGCAGCTCCCATCCAGCACATGAGCCTGATGCCATCTGCCGGCCTCTGGCTCTGGCCAGCCAGGAGAAAGCAGAAATTAATTCCCTGAAAGGTCCATCTCCCTCTGGCTAAGCCCTCCCTGCTCAGCCTGATGGATTTTTTCCTCACACCACTGAGCAACTCCTTTTTAACTCCTCTTGCTGTATGAATGCATCAAAAGAAATGCACCTGAGATAATTTTTTTCTTCCTTTTTTTTCCCTGGACAAAGGTTGCTGTCTTAAAGTTTCTAATTCCCCTTGCTTCTCCCCGCCTTTTTATTTTTTGAATGACTGTTTATGAAGACCATCGTGGTCTAACTGGTTTTGGATTAAAAGGAACTTAATAAAGGTTTCCCCTGAGCACAAAGCTGCACAAATGGGTTTGCAATTGCAGAGTTAATTACAGGAGCTGGGCAGAGCAGTCGGTGTTTGCAAAGCTTCACCAGAGGATGAGGCTGGCAGGGAGAGCTTTGGCTTTGCTCTTCGCTCTCACTGTGAGGCACTGGGGCAGGTTTCCTTCCATTTTCCCCAAAAGATGGAGAAATGGGGTCACCAGGGATGCCACTGGGACCGGCACCAATCCTGGTGACATCCTGGTGACATCCTGGTGACATCCCAGGGTCACACTCTGGGGTCAGCCAGTGCTGCCCAGTGAAGGGTCTGGGGTGGCTGCAGGAGGAGAATGGGCTGGAGACCAACCCAGCGAGGCTGAGGGAGGAGCTGCAGGAGAATTTCTGCTGCCTGTGAATGTGAAGTGCTTCCGCCAGTAATCGCCGGAATCATCAAATTAGCATAAATTCTATTAACGGTTTCCCAGATGAGACATTTCAGGGCTTCTCCCTCCCCCCCCCTTTTCCTGACACAAACAAAAAGAGAATATAATTACTTTGCTATAAAGCAGCTCCTGAAAAGGCCCTCAGCCCTTCTGCCTTTCTTCTCCCGTGGAATAAAGCTCCAAATGAAAGGTGCTGCTGACCTCTGTGCTCTCACCATTCATCAACCCAGGAGGAGGAAAGAGACTCCGCAATGGTTTCAGAGCCTGGGACAGAGCAGGAACCCATTTGCCAGATCCACATTGTGGATGGGGGGTTCTGAGGAGCTTTTTGGGGTGCCCAGACCCTCCTGACTCAGAGGAGGGTTTGGAAGGATGACAGTTGAACACATATGGAAGAAATGTAATTTGTGTAGCACAAGCCCAGCACCTACTGCAGCAACTCACAACAAGCACCGCGGGGGCAATCCTCTAAAATAATGTGGTTTTTTATTGGCACGAGATTGCGGATGACAATTGGAAAGAGAACAGAATTTGCTTATGAGCAAAAGCCTCCTTAATTCTTCAGAACGACACTAAAACCACTCGCCTGCCTATAAATACGGTCTGCCAATAGAGGCATCTTAGCTGTGAAGATTTAATTACAGGCAGGAGCTGCAGGAGGCCTGGGCTGACACCAAGGCAGCTGAACCTCACCACAAATGGGTATGTACCTGCACAAGAGGCTCTCGCACAGCCAGGTGTAACTTTCAACCTCCAGCTTCTTCCCAGACAGGGGCAAATTGGACTTTTCGGTGATTTCCTGTACTATAAGGTAATATGTTAAAGTCAGAAGCTTTCTCTCACTTGGCCATTGGCTCACAGGACAAGTTGTGTTTCCTCTAGCCCTCAGTTCCCCAATAAATGTAGATAATTTTGCCTCTCTTCTTCAAGGAAGCCACAGTAATGCTTACTTTTCCACAGATCTTGAGGCCTTTTACATTCTATTACGAATTAATTATTATTAAGTTAAAACAAACTATATACCCTAAATAAAGCAGCTCCAACAAAGCAGCTGGATGATGAGAGCAATCTGCTTTATGAACTCCCCTTTCCACTGCGCAATTTTCAGCATTTAGTTCCGCTTTCTAATTGCTAATATCCATTCTTCAATTACCCGCTGTTTTGTTTCAGATTTAAAAGATTAAAGCACGTTGTTATTTTATGATTATGTGAATTCCCTTTGTGTAATTGTTAGGTTTGGGTTTTATCCGTTTGCATATTAAACGCCTGCACAGGGAAGACTCGTACGTGGCTTGAAATGGGTTTTGCCTTTGGCACAAGTTGCCGGCTGTTACTCAAATCAACATTTAAAGACGAAAAGCAGGCAAGGCATCATATTTCTCAAATGACAACACTCCATAAACAGCCTGGCGCTGAATTTCAAAGCTCCACAGCTGCACCCAACCCCTTGCACTGACCCTTTGCAGAACCAGCGCAGGGGGCTCAGGCCCACACGAGCCCTGTGCCAATGGCTTTGCTGGACATAATCACCGGGTTTGGGCTGAGAAGGGCTTTTCCTGCCCAGAACAGCCCCTCTGGAGGGTGGACAAGGAGCAGGCCCCGGCCTGAGGGGCCCGGGCCCCCCGGCGTTCCCGTTGCTAGGCAACGCGTGGCTCCAGCGGCCAGCAGCAAAGATGGCGCCTGGACCCCTCCACGCCCGGCCCCGCCGAGCAGGCGGGCCACGCCCTTAGCAGACATGGCGCCGGGCTGGCTTCAGGAGCGCGCTGAGCGCAGCCAATGAGAGGCCGGGAGCGGGGGGCCGGTGCTCGCGGGGATTGGCTGGCGGCGCGGATTCAAACCGGAGCGCGGGGCCGTTGGGGCTGCGCGCGCCGCTGGGGCCGGAGCCGCGGCCCAGGTGAGGGAGCCTGAGGGGAGCCCGGGGGGCTCGGGTGAGTGCGGGGCCGATCGGAACGGGGCTGGGGACGGGCTGGGAGGAACCGGGGGCTTAGGGGAGTGAGGGAAACCCCGAGGGCTGAGGGGATCCCTGAGGACTGAGGGGAACCGACCCCGGACTCGCCCAGGCCCGTTCCACCCCGGTGGTGTCGGAGCCCCGGTCCCCCGGCTCTGAGGGCGCTCCACGGGCCGGGCTGGTCCCTGCGGCCTCCCGGCCTCGGGAGTCGCCGTGGGCGCGGGGATGGAGATGCTGGTGCTGGTAATTGAGGCACCGAGCTGGGTGTGCCCCGTGCTGTGAGCTCGCCCGACAAGGGCAGAGCTGTTCCACACCTCGCAGTGCAATTAATAGAGAAAGTACCGAGGTATCGGTGTGCCTGTGAAGTCTGCACCTGTGGAACAGGTACCTCAAAGCCTTCTGTGCTGGCGGGTTGTGTTCGCTGCTGGCGGCTCTCCCAGGCCAGCTCATGTCCCAGCCCCGGCTGCCCTGCCTGCCCCAGCCACCCCTCGCATTCGTGAAGTCATTTCTGTCTTGCTGAGCTGGAGACTTTCTCCTTCGCTGCCTCTGTTTATGCCGTTGTTGCTGCTGTTTGAGAGAAATGTGCTGACTGCTTGAATTTTAACAGCTATTTGCAGGAGGAGCTGTAAGTTAAAATGCAGCTAAATTTAAAACTGTATTAAAATTCTCCAGAATGTTGTTCCTATTTTTATCTTACAAAGTGCTGAAAACTTGCAGGTTTTTAGTGGCCTAGATAGTACCAAGTTATTTGTAGACAGGGCACGGGCTGTGTTCTGTATCCTTTTGGAAGGGAAGGACTTGGGATCCCTCATCTTGCCTTGGGTTCTGTGCTGTGCTGGGGGATAGTGGAAGCACTAAGATGGGCAGATCTGCCTCTCTCCAAGGCTCTGTTATCCATAAACTGTGCAGGGCTGTGGATTTTCATTCCCAATGAGAAAGAGTAGATGCATATATCTCCATAAAACATGAGTTTTGTTGGTGCAGCTTCTCAATCCCGCCTGAAAGCATTACAGCCAGTGATTCTGAGGCTGGTTCTCTTTCCTTTGGGCTGGTTTCTGCTCGGAGCGGGGAGGGAAGGGCTGGGCTGCTTGTTTAGCTGTGGCTTTTTGGCAGGAGGATGGAGATTGCCATGGTGAACCTGCGGGGTCTGTTCGAGCAGCTCACGCGCCAGGCCGAGCTCCTGAGCGAAGGAAACGAATGCCGTGAGTTTGGTTCCTGAAAAATCTGCTGAAGATGCTAAAACCAGTCTGATCTGGGTTTTTCCTTTGTAGAGAGACATTAAGTCCCATCTGAATTTCTGTGCAGGGCCACATTCTGCTTGTAGCAGACTGGCTTTGTCTCGTGTTCCAGCTCTGCTGGCTGGTGCTGACAGGAAGGGCTTGGTCTGAAAAATGGAAGAGCTCATGGACGTCTCTTGTGTGGCTGGGTTGGCCCAAAGGCTGGGTTCTCCATGCCTCAGGTTGGGCATCAGGAGGAAGAATTTCTTCCTGGAAAGAGCAGTCAGGGATTGGAGGGGTCTGCCCAGGGAGGTTTGGAGTGCCCATCCCTGGAGGGGTCCAAGGAATGACTGGAGGTGGCACTCAGTGCTCTGGACTGGGTGATGAGGTGGGGATGGGGTCTTTTTCAACCTCAGGAATCCTGGGATTCAGTGTGAGCAGATAGCTGCTGTCAGCTGCTCCTCTGCTTGCCCAGCTAAGGCTTCATGTGTTCTCTCCCCAGAGTTTATCCAGTTAGCCAAGAACTTTGAGGAGAACCGGAGGAAATGGCAGAAACTAGAGCAGGAGCTCTGCAAGTACAAAGATCTCCTGATGAAGACGGAAGCTGAGCGCAGTGCCCTGGACGTGAAGCTGAAACACGCCCGCAATCAGGTGGATGTGGAGATCAAAAGGAGGCAAAAAGCTGAGATGGACTGTGAGAAGCTGGTGAGTAATTCCTGTGTAACCCATCAGCTCTCGAGAGTGTGGAGACAAGGCGATTAAACTGCATTGATCAGCGGCAAAGAAGGACTGGCACTCACGGGGAGGAAAGGAAAAATAAAAAGCAAGGAGTTGGCTCGGCTCCTCGGAGCAGCCTCCTGCTTTGATCTGGGAAAGGAGACTGGCTGCTGATGGAGCTGAGCTGCCATTACCTGTCTGAGCTGCCATTACCTGCCTGCAGCCATTAGCAGTCCATTGACACCAGTTCTGAGAGCTTATCTCTGGTATCTCAAGCGCTCGGTCGGGTCTTACAGTAATTAAACACAGCGCATCCAGCTGCTGATGTTATCTGTGTCACAGGAGCGGCAAATCCAGCTGATTCGGGAGCTGCTCATGTGTGATGCCTCCGGCAGCATCCAGCTCAGCGAGGAGCAGAAGTCTGTCCTTGCCTTCCTGAACAGGCCACAGCCTTCTGTGGGAAGTGCAGGCAACAAAAGGTAGGGAGGCAGCATTTTATCGGAGGTGTCAGGCATCCATCCAGCTGTCGGCCCCTGTGACACATTCCTCACCCATGTCAACAGTTCCCCTTTTTGTTCCACTTTAAAATACGGCTCCTCTGAGTCAGTGGGATTGTTCTGGAACCGTGACTGACTGAAAGCCAAACTGATACAAGCTTCTTCTAATTTTTGTTTTTTAGGCTGTCTACAATAGATGAATCTGGCTCAATTCTGTCAGACATCAGCTTTGACAAGAGCGATGACTCACTGGTAATGTAACTCCGTTTCTGAAGCTCTCCTCCCCTGTTAAGCCCGAGGGGAGGGGGTTGATCTCCAGAGACCCTTTGTGTTTGGATTACTGCGATATTAACCTGGCTGAGCTGATTTGCATTTCCCGAGTGTGCTGTTGGCTAAAATTTGATGAAAGCCCTGGCCAGGGGCTGTGTGCTATTTACCATTAACCGGTACTGTGTCTTTCCCCCAGGACTGGGATTCCTCGGTGGTGAAAGCTGTCAGGCTGAAGAGGAGAGAGAAGCGGGTATTGTTCAATTGTTCCTGTCACATAGTTTCCTTTGTTCCCCCGGCTGCCACAATGCCACCATCTGTCACCTCACAGCCACCTGTCGTGACCTCTGAGCCACTAAACACAGTCAGACCTCGAATGGCTGTGCTGCTGCTGTGCGGGTTTAGATTGAAATTTAGGTCTGATGTCATTGTTTGTGTACTGAAAACGAGTGGAGTTCTGTATATCCTGGGTTTTTACAGTCTGGAGTTTGCAAAACACTTGAGATTATTGCAGCTCCCAGATTAGGGGAAAATGGAAGTTAACAGTTTTCTATTTTGTTAAGGAGCTTGTGCTCGTTCTGCAGATTAAAGCAGAAGATACAGGTGGGAAAGAGCCTGAAACCATCACTAGTGGAGCTGGGAAGAGTCTGGGACCTGCTTAGTTGCTGGTTTTTGTGTGTGTAGTTTGTGGGTTTGTTGGGGCTTTTTTGTCCTCCTTTCTTAGGTCGTGTTTCTTTTTTTATGATTGGAATTATAAAGTTGGCTAGGAAAATTATTTGAAAGAGGTTCCCTAATTCTTCCTGGCACCTCCAAGGTTGCCACGAAGCAGAGGTTCCTCTGAAGGACTTGTCTGCACACACCACAGATGTGTGAAGTGTTCAGTCCTTCCAGTCATCCTGGGCCAGTGTAATGCCAAGTGAGCAGCATTCCTGCTTTGAGATGAGGATATGCTCTCTTTTCAGCGCTCTTCCAGGCAGTTTGCTGAAGGCCCCCCAGCTCCTCAGAAGAAATCCAGATCTATCAGCAACACAGCAGACCAGGTATGGTGGTCACACCTGGGTTTGGGTACACCTGGCCACACTTCCTGCCTGTTTCCAGGGCTGCTGGAACTCCTGTGTTCTGTCAGCACTGCTGCCACTGGTGTATCTGTCATTCCAGGCTAATGAATCCATAGTAGCAAAGACCACTGTGATGGTCCCCAACGATGGTGGCCCAATTGAAGCCATTTCTACCATCCAGACTGTGCCTTACCCTCGGAGGAGCCGCAGGAAGAGCGGTAGGTGCAACATCCCTGTCTGTCCTGACACGGCTACACAGGTTATCCTGAAATGCCCTTATTCCTTCCAGGACCTGGGAGCTGCTTCTGATTTATGCTGCCCATGCTTTTGGGGGCAGAGGGTGATTCCAGCCTCTTCTTTGTGTCTTCCAGGTCCTTTGCAGCCCTGGAACAGTGAGTCCAGCATAGGCAGTAAGCAGCTGGAGTCCAAGCAGGACACCGATGGCTCCAGCACCCCACAGCACAACGGGGGAGTGAGGCTGCACGACTTTGTTTCAAAGACGGTGGGTCTAAGGCAGGAGGAGATGGAAAAGCATCTCCTTCCATCTTAGGATGTGTGTGATAAGAGGCTGCCAGCTGTGTCAAGGGAGGTTTAGGTTGGATACTGGGAAAAGGCTCTTCTCCCAGAGGAGAAGTTGTGCACTGAACAGGCTTCCATGGGAATGGGCATGGCCCCAAGGCTGCCAGAGCTCCAGGAAAGTTTGGACAATGCTCCCAGGGATGCACAGGGTGGGGTTGTTGGGGTGTCTGTGCAGGGCCGGGAGCTGCACTGCTGATCTCTGTGGCTCTCTTCCAATTCAGGCTATTCCATGATTAGTCTCGGGTCAATATGACCTGTCCCAGTTACCTGCATGGATCAGAGATCTGTTACCCAGTTTAATTCCTGCTGAGTTACTGCACTGCACTGATCTCTCCTGTCTGTGTGCTCTGATCACCAGGTTATCAAGCCAGAATCGTGTGTCCCGTGTGGAAAGAGAGTCAAGTTTGGGAAGATCTCCCTGAAGTGCAGAGACTGCCGGGTGGTGGCTCACCCCGAGTGCCGGGAGCGGTGCCCCCTGCCCTGCATCCCCACGCTGACGGGCACGCCGGTGCGCATCGGGGAGGTGGGTCAGTGCCAGGGGAGCCACCCTGCCTCGGGGCCTGGGGCTGGCACCAGGGGAGCCACCCTGCCTCGGGGCCTGGGGCTGGCACCAGGGGAGCCACCCTGCCTTGGGGTCTGGGGCTGGCACCAGGGGGGCCACCCTGCCAGGGGGCCACCATGCTGTGGCCATCATGTCACTGTCGAGGGATGAGGGCTTTGCTCAGCTCCAAGGGTCTTGCTCAGCTCCAAGGCTGCCTTCCCTAGCAAAGCTCCTGTTGCTCAGAGCTGCATAATGACATGCAAATGAGCTCGCTAATGCATCATTGCACAAGCAGGGAGGGGGTGTAGGGGTGTGATGGTAGGAGGGCGTTGAGTGGGGAAGGTGGCAGCTCTGGGCAGGCGATGCAGCGTTGTGCTGATGGATGTGATGTTTCTTCATCAGTCCTGAGAAGAGCAACAATTCTTGTTTTCCGACCATAGATCTTGCTGTGAATTCCTGAGAGAGTATTTTCCATGTCTTGGTGACTGAATCCATCTTTTTTTTTTACTTTCCCTTCTGCCTTTTAGGGCACCTTGATGGATTTTGTCCCTTCTACTCCTCCAATGATCCCTTCCATCATCGTGCACTGTGTTAATGAGATTGAGCAACGAGGGCTGCATGAGGTAAGAAGAAAATGAGGTGTGAAACAGTGCCAATGAAATGGGTTGTGGTGTTAGGGAAGCAAATTGTTAACCCAAATATCCCTTATTTATGGTGTGCATGAGTGACTCAGGTGTGGGGAGAAGGTGGGGATGGAAGAAAGCCAGTTGACCTCCTCCTCTGAGCCAAGCTTTGTGCCAACAGACAGGCATTTACCGCGTCCCTGGCTGTGACAAGACTGTGAGAGAGCTGAAAGAGAAGTTTCTCAGAGCAAAGGGCGTTCCTTTGCTCAGCAAGGTGGACGATATCCACGCCATCTGTGGCCTTCTCAAGTACTTCCTGCGCAGCCTGAAGGAGCCCCTGCTCACTTTCCGGTTAAACAAGGCTTTCATGGAAGCTGCAGGTGAGGAATTGCTGTGTGACATCTCCAGCTCTTTCCTGAGGCTCACTGGTTGTGGTTGTGCTGTCGAGTGAACCAGCAGCCCGTGGTGCTCTGTGGAGCCCTTGTGCCCGAGTTCTAGTTGGGCAGGATACAAGATTATTAGCACAGCTTGAGAAGCTTCTGGCTTCTTTATTTCTCACGTAGCTGTGGCTGTGAGGGGAATATTGCAGCTTCTGGGAGCACTTTCTTAGGTCTAAATATTATTTTTTCCTGCTAGAAATCGAGGATGAGGATAACAGCATTGCTGCTATGTACCAAGCAGTTGGAGAACTTCCTCAGGCCAACAGGGACACCTTGGCTTTCCTCATGGTCCACCTGCAGAGGTACATTCTGATAGACGGGGGTTGGAACTAGGGGATCTTGAAGGTTCCTCCCAACCCAAGCCATTCTGTGATTTGGAAGGGGAAGGTTACCCCACTGGTGCTTTTTCCAATTGGGTCTGGTTACTGGTTGTGAGCATGGAGTCTTCATTCTGGAACAAACCTGTTCACTCAGAGGCCAAGTGTGTGTGGGACAGGGGACTTGTATCACAAGTGAAGGGGGGAACTGCATTCTTCCCATATTTCTTTTAATGCAGGGTGGCTCAGAGCCCAGACACCAAAATGGACATCCCCAATTTGGCCACAGTCTTTGGCCCCACCATAGTCGCCCATGCGGTACCAGATCCTGACCCCGTGACGCTGCTGCAAGACATGAAGCGTCAGCCCAAGGTGGGACAGACTTGGGGCTTGTCTCTCTTCCAACCCAAACCATTCTGTGATTCTGTGATCAGTGACTCACAGGTGTCTCTGTAGGTGGTGGAGCGGCTCCTGCTGCTGCCCATGGACTACTGGAGCCAGCTGATGATGGTGGAGCAGGAGAACATTGACCCCGCACACGTGATTGAGAACACCAACGCCTATTCCACTCCACGGACACCTGAGGTCCAAGGTAATCCTGCCTTCTGCTCTGTTACTAAAAACAACCCTCAATCCACACAGCCTGGGAGGCTCTTGGAGCCAGCCACTTCTCACTTCATGGAGGCAGAGGGAAAAGCAAAGTGTGCCAGGAAGTGCCAGATTTGTCTAGTGCTTTTCACAGATGCCAGGGAATGCCTGATGTTCCCTGAATGGCAAAGAAAACTTCAGCTGTCCCTACACTGTGCTGCTCTCTTTTGGCAGTGAGCATCCTGGGACCTCTCACCACCCCAGAGCACCAGCTCTCCAAGACACCCTCGTCCAGCTCCCTGTCCCAGAGGGTCCGCTCCACCTTCAGCAAGACCACCCCCAAGTAAGTGCCAGGGGGTGCTGTCATGCCATGCTTGGGATGACTGCAGGGGATTTTGGGTGCTCTAGGAGAACTGAGACTTTGGGGACACTTACTACTCAGTGAGCCCTCCCTTGATCTGTGCTGTGGGAGCAGCAGATTTGGGTAACAAACATCCTCTCATGGTAGGGAGAGGAACATTGGTTGGGAGGTGGGTGAGATTTGGGTGAATGTTCCCTGGAAAAGGGAGAGTGTTGAACCTCTGTGTCCAGAATTCCAAACTGATATTCTTGTGTTTCTCTTGAATTAGATTTGGGAGCAAAAGCAAGTCAACAACCCAGTTTGGGCATCAGGGTAACTTCTTTGCCTCTCCTATGCTGAAGTGAAGATCTGGGAGTTGGTCTTGTCCTGGCATTTGCACACCAATGCTCACAAGTGGAAGAAATACAGATTGTCTCCATGGCCCCTGGCAGCTTATATGAAATAATGTTTTGCCTTTTATCTTTCAGCTAAACTGAGACTTTTAATGGGATTTTATAGTGCAATTTATTTTTATTATCTAATGCTGTGCTGAATGTAGTATTGATGAGGACAGTAACAAGCAGGATTTGTTCAGTGCTAATCATTAAAAAAACTCTAGAGAACTGGCATTTTCGCTAACTTCTGTTTTTCTCCCTGTGTGAAGTAGAGCAGTCACAAAATGAGGGTCAGTTGGTTGGGATTTTTGTAGGATGTTCTTGGCACAGCAGTGTCTGAACTTTGTGAGAATCCAGGCTTTCCATCAGCACCATCTGTCCCACCTGGCTGGTGGTGCAGCTGGAATCCTGAGGATGGCAGTGTTGGACTGGGCTGGTGGGCAAAAGCCTCTCTCCAATGAACTGCCCGAGGGACTGTGGCTGCTCTAAAGGAGCATTTATTTCCTGGTACTGTGTTTGCAGGGGTGAATTCCATAGAGGAGGGTGTAGATGCAAAACCAAAGGATTCCTGGGCAGCCCAAAGGAAGTAGTGCTGCTCTTGCTGGTGAGGGGAGGGAGGGTGGTTCAGTGGGGGTGGGAGTCCTGCTTTCCCTGGCCAGGGTCTGGGACCTTTCCCAGTGCTGTGTGAAGACACCTGTGCAGCACACACGAGTTTATCAAGTGGCTGTTTTTATTGAGCTTTGGAAAACTGTCCTGGCTGTGCAGTTAAGTAAATCCTGATGTTTTACACGACCTGCAGTTTTGTGTTCTCTGGCTCATGGTTTTCACTTGTGAATTTTCACCAGGCATGTGTGGCCTCACTGGAGGCTGAGGGGCTGCTCTCTGCCCCAAGGACTGATCCCAGCCAGCTTTGCTGCTGGGGACAGGATCCTGCCCTGGGCTGTGGCCCCTGGTCCTGGAGACGAAGGAGGATGACAGGTTTGGTCCCCACCGTTGTGCTGGGAGGTGAAATAGCGCAGGGTAGGTGTGCTGGCCTGGGATGTTTCTCTCTCCCCTTGATTGTGAGGTCTGGGGGTGAAGTGTTTGCCCACCGGTGCTGAGCCACTGCTGGGGCCCCTGAGCAAGGGAGTGTTTCTGGCCCTGGGTTCTCAGACACACCAGGTGTGCAGGACAGGGACACTAAGGTGTGTTCTCCTTACCCTGATTCTGGTTCTGAGCACACTTGGTCCTTTCCTGGAGCATGTTCTCCCAGACTAGGTCCTTGTCTGTTCCTCACTGGAGCAGAAACACGGTCACTGTAGGTGGGACCTGCTGAGGGACATCTGCCCTGGTCCCTGTGGCACTGCTCTGTGGGGACAGGTAGCTTTGGGGACATCTGAGGAAGCCACCCTCACTCAGGTACTGCTGGGCACAGAGGTGACCCTGGCAGTGCTTGGGCACGTGACTGGGATGGGGGTGCCCACCTGTGCCTGCAGGTAAGGGCACAAATTCCGGGTGGGAAGGGCCTGGGGGATGGAGAGTGAGAACAGTGAGGAGAGGGTGGATCTTTGGTGTTCCATGCTCTGGATGCTTCAGGCTGCAAGAAGAGACCAGCAAGCAGAAATCATGCTGAGAAATATTTATTAATCAAAGATTTTTAAAAGCCTCAGTTTGGCTCCAGAAACAGGGATGAAAATAACTCCTGGTGGGAACCAGTACAAAGAAGTTCCTGGTTTGTGTCCTGGCAGGGGCAGGCATGTGTGTGCTTCTGAGGATTAATGCAGATAAAATCACCCCTGTGGGCTCCTTCATCAGCAGCATTTAATGCATTTGGACGGACCAGTGACCATCTGTGTCCTGTACAGAAGGACTTCACCTTCATCATGGCTCCTGTGGAGGAGATCATCACGGGTCTTGTGGGGCAATTCACCTCCTGGTTCATTGCAAATGCTAGAAATTCTTATAATTAATGAGTTGATTTCTCACATTGCCCTAATCAGCATTTGGTTCTGATCAGTGGAAGCTCTAAGGGAGAGATGCAGGTCCTCACCAGAAGATTGTGTTCAGACCCTCTAAGACAAATTCTTCCCTCTTGTTTTCATTCCCTCAGGGAGCAGCAGTGCACAGCAGCGTGGTGAAGGTTTTGGTTACCCACAGGTGGGCCTGGATTTGATGGCTGAGCAATGGGATGGCGTGAGGAGCTGCCAGAAGCAGCATGTGAGGGATGGGCCTGCTGTGCAGGGCCAGGCAGTCCTTTTGGCCTTCCAGCCTTGGGAAAAGTCGTGCCCAGTTCTCTGTGGGATGGGGTGATCCTCAGCACCTAAACCTAGTGCTGCAGGTTCCCTGGGCAGTGCCGGTCGGCCTCTTGGAGGAAGTGGTGGATGGCACTGGCAGCCTTGGTGTCACCCTTCCTCTTGTAGATCTGAGCCATCTTTACCAGCCTGCGCCCACAGTCCCTCCTGTGGTCTGTCTGCACGGGGATTTTGTAGCATTCCATGAACTTTTCTTTTGCCTTCTCCTGCGATCCCACTCGGTAGAGGAAGTACTTTCCCCAGGAGAGACTCAGGGCTTGCTGGCATTTGAGGCTCAGGGTGTTGATTTTCTTCTGCAGCTCCATGTAGATCTCTTTTTCCTTTGCTGGGTCTCTTGCACCAATGAACTCTGCCAGCTGCAGCTTGGCGAGTGTAAGGTCAAGGTCTGGATGTTCCTGAACAATCTGCTGGAGGTCCCTGATGGCTTTACACCGTATCTTATTCTTGTCTTCCTCCTTTGCTTTGACCCACTGTTGCTTGTAGCACTTGGCCAAGGCCTGGTAGAGAAGGTGGTAACCTGGGTCCTGCTGCAGGGCTCTCTGGATGATCTGAAATGCTTGCTCTGTCGACCGTGGCATCCAGAACAAAGCTGATAGTTTGAGGACCTCGGGGTCAGAGCTTTTCTTTGCACATTCTTTAACTAAGCCAATTGACTTTTTCCCATCTACTTTTTCAAGTAGCCTGGCCAAATATATTTTGGCTCTGTAGTTATTTGGCTGCTCGTTGACAATTCTTTCCAACTGGATTCTGGCTTCTCTGTCAATATCAGGTTGCCAGGAGAAATTCCAGGAGGAATAAAGAGCCATTGCAAGCCCAGTACGGAAGGAGCTGTTCTCTGGTTCAAGCATCAAGGCCATGTTGAAGCACTCCCTTGCCCGTTCCCCGTTCCAGGATTTGATGGCCAGCAGGGACCAGCCTTTGAGGGCCTGGATGTGCGGGATCAGCCGCACGTCCCAGGGAGTTGGGCAGAGCTGCTGAAGGTGTCTCAGGCAGGTTTCAGCCTCCTGGTAGGAGCCCTGAAGGTAGTGGATCCAAGCGTAATTCCCGTAGATGATCAAAGAGCCAGCAGTAGATGCCAGTGGATGCTCCTCGTCGTTGTGCTCCTCAGCAGCTTTGAGGCTCTGCAGAGCTTCCTTACTCTGTTTGTTCAGCTGGTGCAGGTAGGCCTGGAGCCCCAGCAGGGCCACCTGGTCCTGGTGGGCTGTGTGCTTGATCTCAACATCCAGCTTCTGCAGGAGATGCTGAGGACTGCAAGATTCAACGCCCAACATCCAGGTGAAGTGACACTGCAGGGTATCCAGCATCTCCTTCAGCTGCTCCTTGCTACAAAGAGGAAATGGTGAATTATTGAAGGGTGCATGCTGGGGTGCCCACGTAGAGCAGGAGAAGAAGGAGAAGATTCTCCAGTTGCTCAACAGATCCCTTGCACTCAGGCTACTAAAGAACCTGCAAATTGGTGTTCCAATCAGCCATTTTTCAGAGAGGTCTCTGTGAGCCTTCCCATTAGAGAACAGCAAGCCAGGAATGGAGTCACCAGTGCTCCCCCACCTAAGGCAAAAGGCCTGGGATGGGCTGCAAAAAAGGAGAGTAGAGCCAGACCCACCCACACCTAGTATGGGGTTGTGTCTTCAGCTGAAGGGTGAAGAAATGGCTCAGAAAAGAGCCCAGCAAGGTAAGGAAAGTGTTAGACTGACGTGTCTCTTCCATGGGGAAAGGCTGAGAGAGCTGAGACCGTTCAGAGAAGAGAAGGCTCAGAAGGATCTTGGAGCTGTAGAAATACCTGAAGGGAGGGTGCAAAGCAGTGCCAGGCTTTTTTAATGGTGCTCAGTGCCAGGGCAAGAAGGGCACAAACAAGCCCAGGAATCTCCATCTGGACATCAGGAAATTTAGCTGTGAGAAGAAAGGCTTTGTACATTTTTCCTGGACAGGTTGTGCAGTCTCTACCCTCAGAGAGACTCCAGAGCTGTCTGGATGCAGCACCTTGGACAAGGTGACTTTCAGAGGCCCTTTCCAGCCTTAACCACGGTGAGGTTCTGAGCAGGATGCTGTGCTGAGCCTTGTCCCCCTCGCCCTGTGGCTGTGGGAGCTGTGACAAGAGGGGATGCGGTGCACTCACCTCAGTCTTGCTGTGGCCATCATGTCACTGTCGAGGGATGAGGGCTTGGCTCTTCCACCCAGCAGCAGATCCTGAGTAGGACAGTCTGTAAGCTGGGGACTGAGCCTTAAATAGGAAAGCTCTCTCCTGGGTGGAGTGAGATGAAACCACTTATCTAGGATGAAACAGGAAGAGTTTAAACCAAAAATGAAAGTATTCTCTTCCTATCTGGAAGTTATCACCTTCCCTTCACAAACTGGTGCTAGGGAAAAAGGGAACTCTGGAGTCAGAGCAGCAGGGTCTGAACTCCACCCTGGAGACCTCCTCCCTGCTGAAGAGTACACTTTGGTGTCCAGCTTTAGCAAGCATCTGGTGCAAGGTGATGGAGGATCGGGGTGGAAAGGTGACGTCACTGTTATCAGTGATGAGCCAAAGGCTCATGTGACTCTGCAGGACTTTGTCCTCAGGATCTGCCCTGGCAGTTGTGCTGGAGTTTCTCATCTGCCTGTCACAGAAACTGCCCAGCAAAACAGGGATGGCAATTGCAGTTGCATGGTTTTGTGTGAGGTGCAGCAGTGCACCTGGGGAAAATCCCAAAAAATCCTTCCCTAAGGAGCAGGAAGTGCTGAGCTGGAGATGGCCCCAGGGCTATCAGCAACTCACCAGGAAGCCACTGCTAACCACAGAGGTTTTGGCACAGAAAAAATGGTGACAGAAAAAATACAGGTAAAATGCAGGACACGTGGTATGTCTGGGTGTAATGGGGGATTGCAGCCCTGGGAAGAAATATTCCAGTGGAGAGAATAGCAGAAAATACATTTTAAAAAGTAGCCTCAAGTAAACTCTAAACAGAGGAGGAAGAAACCACCAGCCTTAGAATCACATTCCTCCCAGCAAAGAAGAAAAAACCCATCACTATTTCCCCCTCAGGATGCTGATGAGTCACTGCAGCAGCGTAAGGGAAGGAGGAGAATTTACTGCTGGAGGAGCAGGGTAGATGCTTTTATCCCCTGTTTATTTTTTCCTGTTGCTGACAACCTTTAATAGAAAATAAGTAATTTGGCTATTAGTGTTAGCACTGCTGGATGAACAATGAGTGATTGCTCGATCTTGATTAGGCAGAAGCATTAATTAGACAACGGGTAACATCTAATTCTTGAATCTTCACATCAGCATCTTCTTTCAGCATCTTTCTGTGCATTTGAGCTTGACCAAGCTGCTTCTCTCTTGCCCGGGGTGGCCAGGATGGGGCTGTGTGAGTTGGGTGCTGAGCAGATGTTTTGTCTCCTTGGGCTGGGGCAGAACTGGCAGGATGGAGGAGAAAATTCTCTGCTCCAATCCCTCAGGCCTTGGCAACAGTTCTTGGCTACTTCTGCTAATATTAGGGCTGGTTTGAGGATGATTACAGTTCTTTGCAACAGCTATTAATATCATACAAAGCTTGGATGGAAGTCAAAAATAACAGCAAATGAGAAAACTACCAACCAGCAGCCAAATAGGAAGTACAGGCAAGGCTTGGTGTTGTGAAAGATAAATGGTGGGAAGGAAAAGCAAAAGAGCTGCAATGAGATGCAGAGGAAAAAATAATACAAATATTTTTGTTGGTGGTTTGAAAACAGTCCTTGGCTTCAAAACATTCTGTTACATCAAATAACCCTGATCAAATTCTGAGCTGGTTGAAAGGAAATCCTGGTTTATTTGTCCAGAAAAGCACCTGTTTGTTATAAAGTTCCTTCAGCTGATTCTGGGCCACAAGGAAGGGGCTCTGAAGCACCAGAGTGAGCTGCACTATGGAGCAGGAAAGACAGAACCTGGAAAAGCAAAGAGTGCCTGCAGCCTTGGGAAGCTTCAAGAAGCTCCATCTGAGTACCCAAGGCCAAAACTAAAAATACTTTGAGGTGTGGCTGCAGAGTTTCCCTGCCACAGTCTGAGTCCTGGCTGAACATCTCTTAATTGTCTCTAACTTCCTTACTGGCATTCACGTCCAGGTGAGGCTGCTGTGACTAAGAGGACAGGTGACAAACAGGGGATTTCTGTTTGTCACAGTTTCTATTGCCCCTTTTCAGCTCCCATTGGCTGTGCTGCTCCCACGGGAGTACCAACCTCTCCGGGGAAAGAAGGTGGCAAAAGCAGACTTTAAACCTTATAAATCTTTAACCTTTAACCTTGCACAGAGGTGTTTAATTCGTGGGTCTGCACAAATCCTTGACTGAAAAGCTGGGATCTCCACCTGCCTGGAAACTTGAGGGGAGAATCCTTTGCTATCAAGGTGCTGAAGGGCTGGCACAGGTGCCCAGAGCAGCTGTGGCTGTCCCTGGATCCCTGGAAGTGTCCAAGGCCAGGCTGGATGGGGCTTGCAGGACCCTGGTCTGGTGGAACCATGGCAGGGGCGTGGAACTGGATGATTTTTAGGTCCCTCCCAACATAAACCTTCCTATGACCTCAGTATTTTTGATGAGACCAAAACAGGTAATGTTTCTCCCAGAAAAAGGCTTAGGAAGCTCAAAATGGCGATTTTCCCCTCCTGTCTGTTCGCGGACAATCTCTCCCGGCTCAGGCGTTGCTGCAGGACTCGGTGCCAGCAGATGGCAGAGGCTCCCCACGGATGCCACTGCTGGCTTTGTGCAGCGCCGTTCTCTCCCCAGCCTGGGAAAAACAGCGATGCTTTTCACCACTTTTATGTTTCTGCCTCGCAGCTGGATTCTTTTTTAACAATATTCCAGCCCCCTCCCCTTTATTTGGATGAAGATATCTATATTTGGGAAAGAGGTGCTTTCCCATGGAAGAAAACAGAGCAGGACCTCAGGGAGCTGCCTGGGGAAGGTGTTCATCCTCCTGAGCTGAGCAGGGTCCAAGGGAAGGAATGGGCAGTGTTTAAAATGGAAAAGGAAATATTTTTAATGTAATATAGGCAGAAACCAATATTGTTGCCTCAGCACAATATTTGCTCTCCTTGTTTCCAAATGCTTTGGGTGCGCAGCCTCTGTGCACGCCCTGGCTCTTCCTCACTCCAACCGTGGTGCTTGGATCTGCTGATTCCTCTGGATAAATGTGGCCTGGACTTTGTGCCTTGCTCACACCTGAGTGCTGGGTGACCACCAGAGCCTGGATTTGCTGCTGTGGGGTGACACAGGGAGCTCTGGCTGGAGCTGGCAGGGAATAGCTGCACTCCAGACACTCCTGGTTCCCCCAAACCCGACAGGGGATGCCGGTGATGCTTTTCTCTCCTGGACAGCCACTCAAGCAGAAAATGGAGCTGTTGTGCATTTCAAAACCTTTCAAACACCTTCCAGAAGCGCCTTTCCCTCCTGGATTAATCCATCTCCAAAGCCATGAGTGCCTGTTTCCAGCTGGGGGAGGCAGCGAGGGCACTGCAGAGCCTCGATCAGCACGGGAGGAACGATTGCAGGGAGCAGAGCCCCGATGATAGCGAGGGGTTCAGTTAACTGCCCCCAGCCCCAGGGTGTGTCTGGAGGGGCTGGAAGACACCGAGATACCAACGGCCTGCCCCGGCTGCTCAGGGAGGGCAGCTTATCTCCCAGAGCAAAGCCTGCCCTGCTATCAGCACCCCAGGGACACCCAACTGTCTTCCAACTGCTCTGATGGGCGATAAACGCGGAGCATTTGCTGCTCCAGGGGCTCATCTGGGGCAGGGAGGGCAGCAGCACCCTGGTGGGGAGGCTGGGAGAGGCTGCCATGGTGGGAGCTCTGAACGTTTGATCCCTTTCCATCCAGCTCCTGCCCTGTGAGGGGCTGCAGCCTCCACCCCGTCGGGGAGCGAGGAGAACTTCAGGAAGTTCAAAAAAAGGCAGTGAAAATCCAGGAGGAATTTCTTCATGGAAAGGATATCAGACATTGGGAGGGGCCTCCTGGAGGTGTCCAGGGAATGACTGGACGTGGCACTCAGTGCTCTGGTGGGGATCAGGCACAGCTTGGTCTCAGGGCTTCTCCAACCTGAATAATTCAGGGATTCTGTGTGAAACGCTGGAAGCGGCTCCTACAGCTCCACTTGGAACAGTCCCTGAATTCAGGCACCCCTTGAGGGTCTCAGTGTTGTGGTTTTGCAGTGGTGGGAACATCCAGGACCTGCTCAGTCATTCCAGGGGGCTGGGAATGGTTCAGCTCAGAGCACAAGGAGGGCACAGAGAGAGCAGCCACTCTTTTTTCACTCTTTCTTTGTTGTCTACTTCAGAAATGAATCGATGAGGAGGTGACCAGGCCCACCAGGAGAGGGTACAAGAGAATCCATGGGATTTTTGGTGTTGTTAATTAATGAAAGCCAGAGCATGAGGGAAAATCAGAATTTTTGATTCCAGCAGCTGGTCCAAAGGCACGTGGCCCTGCTATCATGGCATAAAAGTCAGGAAAAATTGTGGTGTCCAGATTTGATAAGATTGCAGCAGCAGCAGTTCTCACTGGCAATTAATGGAGGAGTTTCTGAGTGTGGAAGGAATCCGTGGATCTCAGTTGTTCTCCAGACAAGGAGCTGATGGAGGGTAATGCCAAGAAGGCTGAAATGTCAAAGCTTCAAAGGGTGGTGGATCAGATGAGGGTTATAATTGAGGGAGGAGAGAAATCGCAGTGGAGTAAGGAAAAAACAGGGTAGAGACGCAGTAGAATTCATCACTTTCAGGTGATTTGGGTAAGATAAATTCACTCTGCAGGTGCCAGAAAGCCAAGAAGGGAACCTTAGCCCAGAGAGGGTGGAAAAGAGTCAAGGAAGAGTGCCAAAGGTTTCTTTTAAAACAGAGGCTGAAGATCAGAGAGAATTATGTGGTGTTGGGATTGGGAAAACAGCGGAACAAGCACTTAAACGCGTTGTTTGTCAGCACCACAGAGAATGAGAAACTGCAACGGTAATTGGGCAAGATCCAACCATCCCAAGCAAAGATAATTGAGCTAATTTACATCTACAACGATGTTCTGAGCGCTGTACTCCCAGAAGAGGCTGTAAATACATAAAGTTTTATGGCTTTTGATACTGTTCCACATGGCCCATGAGAGAGAGAGAGAAACGCTTCGGATAAAATCGCCCCAGAGCGTATCCAGGACTGCGACAAGCCCTGCACAGGGGACAATTGGCTGTGGTTTCCTTGCAGAACAGAAGGGAAGAAGTGAAGTGTGTTTTTGAGAGCTTAAAGGGTTGGATCAGGAATGGTGGAACAGGTCCTGGATTGGGCAGGAGAATGTTTACTTCTCACCTCTCTTCGTGGAGGCTTCTGTAGATAGCATGGAAAAAAAAGTAATTTTAATTGCCATGAAATGAATAATTGCTCTCCCAACCAGGGATGGAGCCTGGGTATTTCTGCAGAGAGATCCTGAAAAACCCCTGCTCCCTCAAATGCTGCATTTCTCTTGGGTTGCTGCTGTCCGAAATGGCAGCGCTCCCTCCTGAGAAGGGTTTTACCTTTGCCAAAGTCCCAAACAAGAGATTACATGATGTGATTTCCTGTGCGAGCAGGACTGGCTTTAACGACCCACTGAACCTCTCGGCCTTGAAGGCTGAGGTTTGTTTTCTTGAGCTTTAGCTTGGCACCAACCCAGCAAAGCCTTTGTGTCCTAACTTTTATCTAAACACACGCACAAAGAACGGGGAGAATAAAAACATGCGGTGTCTTCTAGAAAGAGAAAACAAACTCTGTCTCTCTCTCCCCATTCTGAGTCTTCCTCCATCAGCTTTCAGGAAACAAAGGGACAGAGGTGAGCTGTTTTCTCTAAACTGTAATTTCCCCCCAGTGAGACCACAGCTCCCTGCTCACTCCTCTGTCAAGCGGAGCTGGGGGTGGTTATTTCTCACCCAGGCACGTCTAACAGCCTCATCCATTTTTTCCTCCTGGCTTTTTCTCCTCCTTTTCAGCTCAGAGCACCTGAAGCTGTGAGAAGGCTGTCAGAGCCTTCCTGAGTGGTTTATTTTTAGCAGCACGAGCACGCTCCAGGCCCTGGGGAGTGCCGTGAGTGGTGTAGAAACACTTGAAAATACCAAACCCCCCCTTTTCCACACAAGTGAGCTCTTAAACCTGCCCAGACTTTCTAATGGCTTCATCCAGGCCTTGCGGTCGTATTTCATTCCAGGGGGTTTTATTTGATGTTTCAGCCCTGAGATCTTTCTCCCATGTAAATGTTTGTCGGGTCCCTGGACTCCGTCTCTCTGAAGCACCGAAATCCTGAAACCTCTTCCCCGAGAGCCTTGGACGAGTCCCGTGGGGCTGGGCTGGCTCTGACCAGTGGAAGGAGAGCCCCTGATTGTTTTCCCAGCCAATCCTCCCGGGGAGCAGCTCCTGAGCCCCTCACTCTGAGGCTCTGCCGTGCGGGCACTTCATCATTTCATCCTTTCATCCGGAGCTGGAGCTCGGCAGCCAAGCAGAATTTCCTTTGAGCTGCAGATAAGCAGATCCTGGTGATAGGGAGGCCCTGCTCAAGCTGCCCCTGGGCTTCCAGCTTTGAGAAAAGCCTCGAGGGCTGAAGGGGAAGGAAGTGTTTAATGCTGTGGACATAGGAGATGAAGAGAAAAACAACAGCCAGGGATGCTTCAGCCTTAAACACATTCCCTGAGCTGCCCAGGGTGGGCATCCCAAAGCAGCCACGGAGCTGGCAAATGCTTTCTAAGCCGTGTTTGGTGAGAATTCCTCAGGAACTGGCAACAAAGAGTCAGCTCATTGTGCAGGAAGCCTCAATCAGCCGTGGAGAAAGCGGATCACATATTGAAAAATCAAGTTGTCTTTGTGAACAACATGAATGATCAGATTACAGAAAGCAAATCCCTGAAAAAAACCCAACCAATTCCAGGCTCTTCACTAAAGGCTCAGAGCGCAGCCGAGTGCTGAGACATGAAACGTGTCAGGGCATGCACAGCATCGCTTCTTAGAAATCACAGCTCCTCTCAGCATCAGCAGAATTTAAAAATGTAATCACTTCCACCTCCAGAGAGCAGAGGGAAATGGCACCCGGTGTTATCGGAAAGATGGAGCAGGATTGCAAGTTGTGGTCAAACCCAGCAGAAGATACTTTTAGTCAGACTGGCCCTTGAAAGAAAATCTTAGAAAAATCGATAACAAATCAAGCTCAGCAAAAATCAATAGCAAATAAAGCTCAGCAAAAATTGATAGCAAATCAAGGCCAAACAGACCAAAGACTTCTGGAGAAGTACTCCCTGGTTTCACAGATCCATCTGTGCCCCAGCAACATGAACTAATGGAGGGCAGAGAAACATGGGCAAAAAGTTACACCATGGTTGTAAATGCACCGATTGGAGGAAAAAAATGTGATCCTCAGAGAGAGACAGAACAGGACAAGGGTCTGCAGCTCAGGGACCTTGAATGCCAGGTGCTGCTGTGTCCTGGTGGGATGGGAGCTCCTCATGGAGGGTCCCTGGTGATGGGCACATCACCCCAGCAGAGGGGACAGAGGGACAGCCACGTCCCCATCCCGGGAAAGGTGTCACAGCTCTGCCCACGCCTTCCAGGAGCTGCCTCCAGATGGTGCTCCAGCCAATTTTCTGGGATTCGGAAGGATTTGATTGTCCCGCAGCCGGCTGTGCTGGGCTCAGTGCTAAGGAAGGAGGGCGGCCCGTGCCGAGCCCTTGCAGGGAGCCTTCGGCTGCCTCTGCCGAGCTCTTCCTCGCTGTGAGCAGCTCCTCATTCCCTGCAGCTCCTCATTCCCGCAGCTCCTCATTCCCTGCAGCTCCTCATTCCCTGCAGCTCCTCATTCCCTGCAG
>JAWWLW010000103.1:8320715-8337317 GCA_035041385.1 Myiothlypis coronata | reverse complement strand
CAGCCCCTGTGGATGTGCTGGGGTGTCCTGGATGTCACAGCCCCTGTGGATGTGCTGGGGTGTCCTGGATGTCACAGCCCCTGTGGATGTGCTGGGGTGTCCTGGATGTCACAGTCCCTGTGGATGCTCCATGGAGCTCTTGTTCCTACCAGACTTGGGTGCTCTGCAGCATCGTCCCCTCAGCCCCTTTTGGAAATGTTGCTCTTTGCTGTTAATCCTGTCCCAGCCACAAAGCCATGGAAAGGTTTGGGATGGAAGGGACCTTAAAGCTCATCCTGTCCCACCCCCTGCCATGGGCAAGGACCATCCCAAGTCTTGGATCTTCTCTTCCAGCATCCCAGGTGGCTCCAAGCCCTGTCCAACCTGGGCTGGAGCTTTCTGATGCTCTGGAGCCCTTTTCCCACCGTGTCAGAGCATTCAAAAGCAGCAGCTGGGGCCTGAATCAGCCAAATCAGAATCAGCCAAATCAGAATCAGAATCAGACAAACCTCGTTTGTCAGAGGGGGTGGCGCAGGCGCTGCTGGGCCCTGCAGGGTTTTTTATTCTCTAACTGTTAATAAATCTCTTTAACCGAGTTAGCCCTCTAGCTAGTCCCTACACTAACTTTACAATTTAACCTAATGTTATCCCATAATTTTAAGTATTTTTCAGCGTTCCAAGAAAATTTAAACTTCATTGAAAACCTTCTCTGAGGAGGAGGAGGAGGAGGGAGCTGCAGGGCATGGGCAGCATCCCCTGGGCAGCATCCTGAGCACCCCAGGCTGGTCAGTGCCTGGGGCAGGGCAGGGCAGTGGGGCCGGGAGCTGCCAGCTCATCCTGGGCACCTCTGCAGGGTGCTGAGCCCCCTCTCCGGCTCAGCAGCAGCAGCAGCAGCAGTTTCCTGTTTGACTCACACCTGACACAAGCCGGGGCCTCTCGCGCTGCGGAGCGACTGAATGGGGCTGTTTACAATTAGAGAACGTGGGATTCCCAGAAAGCGGCTCAGACCGGACGTCCTGAAGCGAAATACCCCGGGCGGGCGTCAGCAGCTAAAAATACCCGCGGCAGAGCCCAGAGCCGTGCCCGATCCCGATCCCGCCGCGCTCCGGCCGCTCGGACCCCGGGGCACAGCGCCCAAATTCCAGCTCTCCATCCCCCCCCGGGGCACAGCACCCAAATTCCAGCTCTCCATCCCCCCCCGGGGCACAGCACCCAAATTCCAGCTCTCCATCCCCCCTCGGAGTCTCTTTTGGCATAGCTTGGTGTTCCTCGTGCTGGTGGATGCCCCTCGCAGGGATTTCTCTTGGTTCCTGTGTTATTTGTGGGAGGAGGAGGAAGGCAAGGGTTAAAATGTGAATAATCAGAGTTTCAGCCAGAAGTGGTGGATGGGAATGGGCTCAGCTCGATGCAGGGCTGGGGTGGGTGGGAAGTGAGGCAGGAGCAGCTGCTCAGGGACAGGGACTTCGCTGGGCAGCTCTGGAGCTGGTGGCCAGGTGGGCTTGTGTGGCCAGGGCCAGCTCCAGGGAGGCTGAAATTTCCCAGGACCTGAATCAGAACTGGGGTAGGGAAAGGTGCTAAAAGCAGAGAATCACAGAACCACAGGATGGTTTGAGTTGGGAGGAACCCTACAGCTCACCCAGTGCCACCTCTGCCATGGGCAGGGACACCTTCCCCTGTCCCAGGGTGCTCCAAGCCCTGTCCAGCCTGGCCTGGGACACTTCAGGAATGGGGCAGCCACAGATCCTCTGTGCCAGGGCCCTGCCACTCTCATATGGAGGAATTTCTTTGAAATATTTCAGTTTGGTCCCTGATGGTTGGTGCGGGGCTCAGAATGGGACGTGGCTCAGCCTGAGCTGAGCTTTGCTGTCACCCCAGCCCAGAGCTGGGCCCTGCTGCTGTTGTGCCTCTGCCCAATGCTCACGGGCTGGAGTGAGAGACAAAAGATGGGTGAGAGCAAAAGGACACAGGAAGAATCCTCCAGAGGCAGCCCTGCAGCCCCGTGACCCCTTCCTGACAGAGATTTCGGAAGGCAGAGCTCCCGTTAAGGCCCTTATGCAAGAGGTTGTTACCAAAGGAAGTTTCTCTTTAACCCCAGGCAGTTGGTGGTTGATTTATGTCCTGCAGCTTTAGATTTTCTAGGTTGCAGTGGTGTTGCATAAGAAGATAATTTGACTCTGCATTTCTTAAAACCTTTTTCTGGGGGAATTGTCTTTCATCTGCCTCTCAGGTACCTGGAGATGTAAAATGAAGGACAATTCTACAGCTTGTCTCACTATGAGAGAGAATCCCTGAGTTTTCTGAGGTGGGGTTGGATTTGGGTGTTTCTTCACACAAGGATTGGACACTTTTCCTTGTGAGTTTTATGCCCAGAATAAGAGCAGCTCCACTCTGTTTGTGCCTTTAATTTCTCCTGCTCTTTCCATGCACCAGGTTACTGTTGCTCTTAGACAATGAACACAACAGTGAGGAATACTCCCGGAATGGGATGCAGGGATGGACTGCAGGGACAATTTGGAACCATCTCAGCTCGTGGAGAGATCAGCTCTGGACTTAATGGCCCTGGGACCCCTTCCAGTGCAGGTCTTTGCTAGGGAAGAGCTGTCCCTGAGTGGGAGTGAATTCATTTCATGGCAGGGGAGACAGACGGGTCTTGTGCCTTGTGGCAGCTTCCCTTGGGCTCTCTCCTGATTTGCCATTTGCCTTTAACCTAAACTAAAAGTCATTTAGACTGAAAGCACACATTAGTGTTTGTGAACAGAAGGGTAATTACAGGGAGAGAACCAATTTCCACCAGCGTGGTGGGGGACAGCCACGGCCCCATTGTCTGAACCACGGGGTCCTGCCAGCAGAAGGACCAGCCCAGGTTCTCCTCCTCCAGCAAGGAGAGCTGGAACGATTCCTGCTCTTTTCCAGCCTCCCCTGGTGCCCTGGAGGAAGCCCTTTGCACTCACCCGTGCAGAACTGGGGCACAGTGACCCCTTTCTCCTTCCTTGTCTCAGGAATCGGAACCATTCCTGTCCTGGTGGTGTCTGTGGGAAATCTGAGCTGAACTTCTCAAACTGAGGGATTTTTCCCATCCCGGGTGAGTGTGGGTGGCTCCAAGGCTGCTCCAATTTTAGCCTCCACACACCACCCAGATGTTAAACTGGGCATCTTCTGCATCTGCTCTGGGACATTCATTGTCCGGGAGCCCCCGGGTGGCCGATTGTGCCAGCGGGAGCTTTCATGGAAACAGCCCATTTTTTTCTGTAGCAGCTCCAAGTGTTTGCAAAAAGCTGGTAGAGCCCCAGGAGCTTCTGGCAGCCTCATTTTATTTTGAAACCAGTCAGTCCCCAGCTGGGTGTGAGAGTAAAACGAAAGGATGCGAGATAAAGGCGCCGGTGCAGCGAGCGAGGGCAGCCCGTCATTCTGAAACCAGGCATGGAAACTGTGCCGAGGAGAAAAGCTCGAGAGCAGGGCTTGGCCCCCTCACCACACACACCCCGTGCATGCCAGAGAGTGCCTCTGCCTGGGGACAGGCACGTGTGGCCACGGGACAGCGACGGGAGCCTCGAGGGCAGCGGTGCCTCCGACCGGGCCCATGAGCGGCGACAACAAAGGTACCGAAAATGACCTGTCCTGTCCTGCTCCCCTCGTCCAGCCCATCTCTGGTGTCCAGGCGTGTCCTGCTCCCCTTATCCAACTCATCTCTTGTGTCCAGGGGTGCCTGGGGAGTCCTGTCCTGCTCCCCTCATCCAGCCCGTCTCTGGTGTCCAGGTGTCTCTGGGGAGTCCTGTCCTGCTCCCCTCATCCAGCCCACCTCTTGTGTCTCGTTATCCTTTGCCTTCTCCTGAGCATCTCTGTCCCCCTGCTCTCCATCACTGCCAGGGGGTTTGGGCACCTCCAGGCCTGAGCTGCTCTGGAGGCCCAGGAGATGTGGAGGTGGAGGGGAGAGAATGCTTTGGAGAAGAGGAGGCTCTCAGGTTGCTGGGTTGGTGTTCGCTCCCTTTGCTGCCTGCCCGAGGGCCTGGGCGGCCTTTGCCAGGGGAGAGGGGCGCTGTGCCCAGGGCTGCCACACCAGGGCAACCAGACCATGCCCTGCCCAGAGCACGCAGGGATTTAGGGACCTTCATTGCAGAAAGTTTGGCTTGGAAGGGACCTCGAAGATCACCCGGTTCCACCTGCCATGGACCCGTTGTGTCCCGTCTGCACTCATTGTCCCTGCTCTTGCCTGCACAGCCCAGTGTCCCTGTCCCCTCTGGTGACAATCCAGCCTTGGTGTCTCAGGTAGCTCTGAGGTGCTCTGATGGGCAGTGAAGGGCTGGCTTTGGGGATCTGGGTGACACCAGGAAGGGCATGGGTGGCAGGGCAGGTGGCTGTTGCTCATTGTCACCGCTGGTTTCTCACCACACAGCCTGTGACAGTCTCCTCACCCACTGGAGCTGGGACATGGGGGGCATCTCTGCTTCCTTCATCCCAAGGCTTTTCCAGCTTTTGTCCCTTCTCTTGCCACCCCCTGGCACTTCCTGGCTCTCTTTCTGTGGGTGGGTTGGGAAATGGCTTGAGAAGTGCAGCTCCCGACACCACGGCTCAGGGAGGGACGCTGTGATGGAAGAATTTGTCGAGTTTTGTCCAATCTCAAAAGTGCTGAAACTGGTGAAACGCTCCCACACCCCCTCCTGGGAATTTCCAGCTAAACCCAACTGGTTTTGGTTCTCTGGACTGTTGAGAAAGCTGAGCTCAGGCTCGGGGGCTGTGGCTCAGAAACCAGGATGGGAACTGGAGATTTGGCACCTTAGAGCTGAATCCTGTGACCTGCAGACCTCTGCCTGCAGATCCCGTGAGCTTTGGAGGTTGGCTTGGCAGCACAGCTCTGCTTTGAGCACCTCACCCCTGTTTGAGGGACGGAGAGGGAAGGGGAGCAGAGGGAAGGACACAGCCCAAGAACTGAGCCTGTCCTGGGATGCTCAGGCGGAGAAAGGGGAGGCACTTCTTAGACTGTGACAGGAAAACTCTCAAACCCGGAGCTCCTCCAGCTGCTCTAGGCTGAGAAAACACCTCCAGGGCTGTTCTCAACAGCTGGGAACAGCAGCAGATGGGAGCCTGATGGTGGCCAGCAATTAGTGCAAATTAGGGTCAATCAGAGCCTTTGGAGGAGCAGAGGAGATGCAGCCAAATCTCTCCTCTTTCCTCCCCCTTCCCTCCTGTTTCAAAGTGCAGGAGGGGCAGCAGGGACCTGGGGGGACTCTGGAGGTGGCCCGGGAGGTTGTGTCACACCTGGGGGGTGCCAGCCTCTGCTGCCAGCATGCCCAGCAGCTCAGAGCCGTGCCCAGAGCGTGCCAGACGCTTTTGTTCCTTCTCCTGGTGTTTAGAAAAACAGAGTTTTGCCGGTTATTCTTCCCTTCTCTGGCAGCAAACCCTCTGGGCTTTAAACAAAGGGAAATAAACAACTCCCAGTGACATTTGCAAAGCTTCTACAACCCTTCTCAGTGAAACTGTTTGGTCTGAGCTTCTCCAAAGAAAAAGCTGAGGAAGAGGAGGGAGTGGTCAATGTGCAGGTGCGATGGACTTCCCTGGATTTAGCGTGTGGGAGCTGCTTTTAGGTTGTATAAAAAAGGCACAAATCTATAAAAACCCAGTAAAAGCCCTGCCCAACCTGGCCTTGGGATCCAGGGGCAGCCCCAGCTTCTCTGAGCAGCCCTCAGCACCCTCACAGGGAGGAGTTTCTCCCTAATAACCCATCTAAATCTTCTCCCTGTCAGTGCGCAGCGATTCCCCCTGTCCTGTCGCCCCCTGCCCTCGGGAAAAGCCTCCCCAAGTCGGGCTGTGCCTTGCGGAGGGTGCAGAGAGGAGCCCACCAGGTTCTGGTGTGCCTGCAAAGCCCATCGGGGCTGCCTTGGGGTGGATTTGGTGGCCTGTTATCAGGGAAACCTTAATTAAAGGCTCATTAAAGGCCACCGAGTCCCTGCCGGGGCCGGGAGGGGGCGCGGGGCCGCCCGGGCTCGGCGCAGAAACTTTGAGTCACTCGCGGGGTGTTTTGGAGCGAAATTCGGAGCCGCCGCGGCCCCTTCCCGGCCCATTGTTGTGGTTTGACAATCACATTTTCCTGTTTTTAAAGCAAATGTTTTTCTCTCCCCCGGGGACGTAACCGAAGCCCCGCGAGCGCTGCGGGGGAAGCTGAGCGGGGGGCTCCGGACCCCGAGAGACCCCGGGGGTCTCCGGACATGGAGAGAGCCCGGGGGGATCCGGACATGGAGAGACCCCGGGGGGATCCGGACCCTGAGGGAGCCCGGGGGGCTCCGGACATGGAGAGAGCCCGGGGGGATCCGGACCCTGAGAGACCCCGGGAGGATCCGGACCCTGAGAGACCCCGGGGGGCTCCGGACATGGAGAGACCCCGGGGGGCTTCGGACTCATAAAGACCCCGGAAGGATCAGGACCTTGAGAGACCCCGGGGGGATCTGGACTCGGAGAGAGTCCGGGGGGCTCCGGACCCAGGATGAGCCCCCCCCGCCCTGGCATCGCCCTTTCCCTCCCGTCTCCGTTCTCTTTGTGCAACGGCAGCAGCAGGAGGGTGAAAGAGGCAGAAGTGGGCTTATTTTTATTTTTTACTATTTTTTTTTTAAGTTGACGGTTCCTCTTTGCAGCACTGTGGTTTCACGCCCTGCTGTGGCAGCAGGACATGGGGGTATTTTTGTAGGTCTTATTCAAGGAGTGTCTATTTAAAACAAACTTTTGGGTTGCTGAGCACATGTTAGCCCTCAGTTCAAAGCAGAGGACGGGGTTCGTGGGGAAATGGGGTGGCTGGTGGCAGCCCCCAGAGCCACTTGGGCCATCTGGAGGTCTCCAAGTCCCCACAGAGAGTGGACCCACCGTGGCGTGGGTGGAGGTGGGCCAAGACAAGGAGAAAACCCATTTATTATTCAAGTTCCTGTGTGCAGAGTGTCTGCACGCTCCCAGATTTGCATTGAAATAGGAATAATTTGACTTTCACTGAATGAAAGTTGTGAAGTTCTAATGCTGAGTGGTGGCTCTGTAGCCGTGCCCGCTGTTTCCAGGCAAGATGCAGCTGGAGCTTGAAGCCACCAGGAGCGGGCTGGTGCTTGTCCAGCGTGGCCAGGACCTGCTCAACGCTGCTTTAGCCCCATTTCCTTCTCTCCGAGCCGTGCTGAGCCCCTGGGATGTGACACAAACCCTTTGGTGCTCAGGAGCCGAGTGTCTCCTCCCGTGTGTTGCCCAACACAGGGTGTGAGCTGTTGTAAGAGTCTGTCCGAAATACCCTTCAAATTTATGCAGAGCGGGGCCCGCTGGGACTTAGTTGTGAAGTTATTGACGGGTCTCAGAATGAGCTGTTAGTCACAAAAACCTTGTCAGGGCAATTTGGGTGTTGCTAGGGCTCTGCAGGGACCAGGGCTGAGACTTCTGTTCTGGTGCTATTTTCCAAATCAGAGAGGCATTAAGCGTAACCTCAGTAATTCTGAATTATTTAAAAAGCTGCTGTCACTGCTCTGGACTGAACTGCCAGGTGCTGTTTGAGGGCTGTGCCTCTCCTCATGCGAGGTTTCATTGTGGATCAACGAGGCTTCGGAAATTAAAGGGAAGGAAAGGCTGGTCTTGAAGAGAGCAGACATAAATTAAAGTGAAAGAGAAAGCCCTGGAGGTGGGTGAGATGTGCCCTGAAACCTCCCAGCTTCAGCGGGTGCCGAAAATAACCACTCTGTAAGCAGGGTTACGAATGTGCCGGCCCGTGAGCTCGATGTGTAACTTCCCAGAGCTGTTTTGGTATCATAAAAGCGAGCAAAATAACTCAGCAAAAGCACATCCCTGCCCACCCGTGTTTCGGTGTTGTCTCAGTGCACCCACTGACCCCAGAGACTGCGGGGCTGCAGCTGAGCAGGGCTCCTCACCCCGAGACCAGGCGGGGCTTTGCTCTGCGTCTGAAATGATTTCTTCCTTGGAAAAGAGAAGTGTAACTCCGTGGTTGGAGAATCCCCCTGGCTTTGGAGTTCCAGGAAAAGCAGCTGTTCCCTCGCTGAGGAGCTGCTGCCCCGCTGGCAGCGAGGGAACCTCGGAGTCTCGCTGTGCTTTTGGGCAGGATTTGAAGCCCGTGAGCGCAGGCACCTCCCTCCTTGGCTCTGAACTTGGTTCCGTTTCTTCCTTTGTGGTGCTCGGCTCCTTTGGTCGCTGTGTTGGGATGTTCCTGCCTGTCCTGTGCTCAGCTCAGCTCATCCCGCGGGATGTTCCCTCTCTCCTGTGCTCACCGCATCCCGCGGGATGTTCCTGCCTGTCCTGTGCTCAGCGCATCCCGCAGGACGCTCCCTCTCTCCTGCCCCCGGCTCAGCCCCGCTCGCCCCGGTGCGGTGGGAACTGCCCCGTCCCGATCCTCCGGGCGATGAGGAGCCCGGGCAGGGACCGGGACACCCGGAACGGGCAGGTGCCAGGTGGAAGCGCTCAGCTCCGGCTCGGTGCCCGGAGCTCTCCCCAGGCCCGGCCGTTCTGCTGCCCCTTTCCCAGCACTTTAGTGGCTCCGCCACCACCCGGGATGGACGGGCTCGGGCTCAAGTTTGGCATCCAGCGACCAGCGCTCGGCCGCGATTCCCGCTGCCCGGGTGTCTCCGGCCGCTGGAAGTCGCCGCTCCCGGTCCCTCGTGTCGCGGAGCTCTGACCCGGAACGCGCCGCCCGCCCCCGGCCCGTCCGGTCCCGGCCCGTCCGGTCCCGGCCCGTCCGGTCCCGGCCCGTCCCGGGGGCGGAGCGGCACCGCCCGCAGCTCCCGCCGGGGCCGCCCCGCTCCGCCCGCCCGGTTCCGGAGCGGCGGCGCAGGTGGAGCCCGCGGAGTCCCCGCGCGGCCCGGCCGGGGCCGCCCCCGCCCAAGGACGCTCCGGCATCGCCTCGGCCGCCGCCGCCAGCACAAGGTAGGCACCGGGACACCGGGACGAGGGGACACCGGGACACCGCGGCGGCGGCCAGGGGCAGTCCCGGCTCCCCATCCCCCCTGCACGTCCCGGCCCGGCTCCGGTCCCCGCAGGAGGGAGCAGCCCCCGCTCCGCTCGCCCCCTCCCCAGGTGTTTCGCCCGCTGCTCTCGCAGCCCCCGGGGCTGGCGGGCTCCTGGGAGCGGGGTGGGCTGGACGGGGAGCGCCCATCCCGGGGGTGTCCGGTCCCGGCTGTGCCTGCCCGGGGTCTGCAGCTCCAGCCGGGGCTCGCTGGGGCGGCGGTGACCCCGCACCGAGGGACAGCTCTGGCAGGGCTGTCACAGGGACAGCATCGAGGGACGGCGACTCGCAGAGCAGCTGATGCAGGCGGTGTCCTCTGGAATGTGCGCGTGTGGCTGCGGGGCTCAGCCTGGAGCGGCTGCCAGAGCTGAGGGAGGGAGCTCGGGCTCACGAGGCCCGCGGACCCGCGGCTGCCGTGGAGAGCAAGAGCTCAGATGTGGCAAAGCCGAGCCTGTGGTTTGCTGGAATGTTTTTGTGCTGATCCGGTTGCCTTTCCCTTCGGAAGGGCCGGCGGCGCGTGCAGGGAGTGCGAGGGCAGAGGAGCAGCAGCACTGCTGGGCTTGCATTTGCTGCAAGGGCGCCTCCCTCTCTCCAAATACCTCGTGGGGAAAGGATGTGCGCTGGGAAAAGAGCTGTGGATGCCCCAGATACCCCGGATCCGTCTGCCAGAGCCACGAGCCAGTGCAGCCCACAGATCTGTGTGCCATCCAAGGTTTGCCCCGTGCTGGCAATCCCTGGGCTCCCAGAAAGCGGCTTCCCACACCTTTCTCCGCGGTAAAGGTGTTATCTGTGCTCTGAGGCTTTGCTGAGTAATGGGATGTTGGGAGGCTCCTGCGGAGGAGGTGTGGGATGTGCTGGACACGCCGGGCCAGGAGAGATGAGGTGTGAGGTGTCACTCACGGCACAGGGAGGGAAGCGAGTGGCCGCAGGGTTTGGATTCTGCCGCGGTGTTTTCAGACAGGATGAGCTGTGAGTGGTCCTGCCCCGGGTTTGTTCCAGCAGACAGGGCCCCGCGGGGATGGGGAGTGTGGGCCCCGCTCCGAGGGTCCGGATGCAGTGCCTCTGAGCAGATGTTTGCAGAGGGTTCCAGCCTGAAATCTCAGCCTTTCTCAGGGGATCTCAGGCGCTTCCTGGTTTGCAGTGAGGGTCGGAGGATTTCAGCACTTCCTACTCTCTGCCTGATGTGAGCAGGAAGTGGGAGCATGAAAATGGCAGCAGAGGCTCTGGCAGTGGGGCTGGACGCTCAGCAGGGAGCGTGTGGGGTGTGACACCTGTCCTGAGCAGGGTCCTGAACCCTTCAGGTGTGTCCTCTGGGAAGGGCCTGGTCCCAGTGTCAGGGCTGGTCCCACAGTGAGTCTCATCCTGCAGCTCAGGGATGGAGCCGAGCGTGGACAGGCACACGGGAGCGTGTCTTTTCCTGCAGTTATTAAATGGCTTCATTGGGAACCTCCCCGGGGCAGGGAGAGGCTTTGGCTGGGTGCTGGCTGCTCTGCTGGGCTGCTCTGAGCTGGCAGGGGCGTTTCAGTGTGACACCGAGTTCTCCATGGAGCAGCAAAGGGAGAAACTCCACATCCTCCTGTGACTGGGAGCCTGGATTTGAGTTGAGAGATGGGGAATTTGGGTGGCCAGAACACGAGTGGCTGGCCTGGCTTCTGTGTTCACATTTGGCTGGATGGGGATTGGAGTCAAGACCCAGCTTCCATCAGGGGTTGGAGGCTGGTGGCTCAGAGTCCTCTGAGGCTCTGGGGATGTGAGTGGCCACTTCAATGGCTTTGGGACACTTGATGCCAAAAAGTTCCCCCACCGTGGGACACTGGGATAGGAACAATTCTGGGGAAGCTGAAAGGCAGTGCTACAAAACTCTGAACTATTTAGAAGCTGTTGAAAGAAAAATGAGGTTTGAAAACGTCAGTTGTAAGGAGACCTTGTGTGTTTGGAGTCTGTGGCTCAGATTTTCAGGCTTTTTCCTGTTCCAGCAGTGGGACACAATGGCATACGTGCTTTTTCAGTGAGTCTGGGAAATCCTGCAATCATGGATTTAACAGCTGGGACCTTGAGGAGGGGAAAAAACAAACAAGTGTGTTGGCAAGGCTCCGAAACCAGGCAGCTCCTTCTGCCCCGCTGCCCGACTCCAGCAGGGGAGGTGGCGAATCTGCTCTTCCATCTCTGGTTCAGACATCAAACCTGAGTTGTTCTGATCTGATTTATTACCTTTTGATCTCCATCCAGCCCCGTCGCTGCTCTCCGGGACAGCTCAGGAGGGAGGTGAGTCAGTCCTGGAGCTGCCGTGGCTGCCTCATCCCCTCGCTCTGCTCCCCGAGGGCAGGAATGCATCCCTCCCGTTCGGGCTCTGCCGGCTCCCCATTAACAGCTGCTCTGCCGACTCGGGTGTCCCTGCCGAGGCGGGGAGGGGACACAGGGCCCCGGCAGCGTGTCCTGCCCGTCCCGAGCGGTGTCAGGCTGGGGCAGCCCCTGCGAGCTCCCGCCTGGCGCGGCCGGTCCCGGTCTGCGGCTCTGAGCACCCTAAAAACACCGCGGGGAGCCCTGCTGGGAGCGGCCCCGGGATGTTTTCCTGCCTTTGCTGGTGCCCTCGCACACGGGGTTTGTTTCTGGTCACCCCACTCCCACCCCCTTGGACCGGCTGCTCTGCTCCAGGTGCCCTTCCCGAAGGGCAGCGCAGGGCCGGGGTTGGTTGGGGACAGTTCTGTCACTCGGGGAAGGTCTGAATTGGCTCATTTGCTGTTTGATGTGATGGAGCCACGAAGCTTCCGAGGGGGTGGCCGGAGTTCAGGGGTGTGCAGGGCTGGTAAACGTTCACTGTTCAGCACAAAAACCCGGGCCTTGTTAAGCCCAGCCAAGGAAATTCAGGAGAGCAGCTCTGGCCTGCAGACTGCAGGCGAGGGATTTGTTTTCTTTCTGTGTCCTGGAGAGCTCTGTCTTGCCCTGAAGCTGCCTTCCTTCCCGATATAGCAGCAGTTGCTAACTCTGAATGAATGTGCCGAATTCCGGGTCCGGCCGCTTGCCTTGGAGCTTGGGCAGGAGGCCTGGGTGGCACTGGGTGGCACTGGGTGGCCCTGTCCCAGCCTCCTGTCACTCTATGAATAGCAAACGGAGCCCAAGTGCCCGTTGGAGTCAGTCTGGAGCTTTCCCAGACTCACTGTGGAGGCGGCTCAGCGTCGCTGAGGTGGCAGAGCTGGGGGTGCCACACGTCCCTGTCACCGTCCCTGTCACCGTGTCCCTGTCACCCTGCCACCATATCCCTGTCACCGTCCCTGTCACCGTCCCTGTCACCGTCCCTGTCACCGTGTCCCTGTCACCGTGTCCCTGTCACCATCCCTGTCACCGTCCCTGTCACCGTCCCTGTCACCGTGTCACTGTCACTGTCCCTGTCACTGTCCCTGTCATTGTGTCACTGTCACTGTCCCTGTCATTGTGTCACTGTCCCCGTCACCCTGTGGTGCCTCTTGGGCAACATCCGAGGATGCTGAGGAAAGAGCCTTGAGTCAGCGCCGCGCTGTCACCCAGGGAGGCCCCCAGCAGGGAGGGACATGCTAAGGGTGGGTCTGCACGGAGGTCCCGGTCCCAGAGAGGGGCTGGAGTGGGGCAGTGGCCTCACATCTGACCCCTGCACACATCCAGCCCATCTCTGGGTTTTTTGTGACCCCTGCACACATCCAGCCCATCTCTGGGTTTTTTGTGACCCCTGCACACATCCAGCCCTCCTTTGGGTTTGTTTGTCATCCCTGCACACATCCAGCCCATCTCTGGGTTTTTTGTGACCCCTGCACACATCCAGCCCACCTTTGTTTGTTTCCTCCATCTAAAACTTCAGTCTCAAGGCCAGGTGTGGTGTATGGCTGCTGGAAGGAGAATTAGGATGGCGTTTGTGGGGTTTTCCTGGGCTGCCCTGCCCCTCAGCACAGTGACAAACCACCCTGACACCCGCATCCATCGGGTTTTGTCCCGTGAGCTGTCGGCATCCAGGAGCAGGAACGGTGCCAGAGGGAGAATTGGCTCTTCCACAGGGCTGCATTGCAGAGCTGGATCAAAACACGGCTCACAGCAGGGCCAAACAAGCCCTGCTGGGCTGGGCACGCTCTGCCCCGCGCTGGAAGGTGGCACCAAAGGCAGGGAACAGGACAGAGGTGCAGGAGCTGGGGGAAGAGCTGGGAACTGGGGCTGGCTCACACTGCTCACCAGGAGAGCCTCGTGTGTCCTCATGGAGAGAATTTTAACGTGTGTGGGGTGAACCTGTCAGTGGTGCTGGTCCAGAGCGTCCTCCCAGCGTTCTCCTTGGTCCTCCCCTGTTTCACCTGGGTCATGGCTGCTCTGAAAGATCACAGCATGGCTGAGGAGCCTCTGGAGCATCCTGCAGCTCCAGAGAGGTGGGAGCCAGGCAGTTCTCCTGCGAGGAGCAGCTCCCTGGTGCTGCAGGAAAGAGTTGGGATGTGGTGCTGGGCCGGCTCTCTGGGGATGCTCTTGAGCCTTCAGGGAAGGAGGATCTGCCATGGGAGGAGGGTCTGCCATGGGAGGAGGGTCTGCCATGGGAGGAGGATCTCTCGTGGGAGGGGGATTTCCCCTGGACAGAGGATCTCTCACAGAGGGAGGATCTCCCATGACAGGAGGATCTCCCAGGGAAGGAGGGTCTCCTACAGAGGGAGGATCTCCCCTGGAAGGAGGATCTCTCACAGAGGGAGGGGAAAGCTGCTGATGCTGAAGCTGCTTTTTCATCAGCTGCTGTTGCGTAAGGGGAGCCTTGGGCAGCACAGAAAATGTGGAGAACTTCCTCACGCTGCTGGAGACAAAGCCAGGATTGCTCTCTCAATTTCTTTCCTCCTTTATGCTTTCCTGAACTTCAAGGCTTATGTAAATTCCCCAGGTTTGCCCAGGGCTCGATGCACTGACGATAACTTTCATTTGTAGCCTGGGGGTGCAACTTCCACATGAAAATTGTCTCTTCTGCCCCTGCCTTGGCCCCTTTGCCCCATCCTGCCGCCTTCAGCAGCTCTGGGGAGGCTGCAGGGAGCAGCTCAGGGTTATCCTCAGTGGCTGCAGGGTGGGAATATTCACAGCAGGGCTGGCTCTGAGGTGGGCTCTGTCCCTTCTCCCACATCCCTTGCCTTGCTCACCCTGGATTTTGCCGTGTCCTTCCTGTCACCTGCGTGTCACCCTGGTCTCTGTCCTGCTCTGGGGGCCTGGCACTGGCTCCTTGCTGTCCCAGGATGGAGGCACCCCAGAACTCCTGGCTGCAGGAGCCTCTGCTGAGCTCAGCTCCCTCCTGCCTCGGCTTTTCCATCTTCCAGGACTGCAGCCACCCCTCCCTGCAGTGCTGGGCACAGAGTGCAGGTGTCCCAGGGAGGGTCCCCATGCCAAGGGACAGTCCCTGCCATGGCTGGCTTTGTCTGGGCCCCGTCACCTGCTGGCACGGGGACAGCAGTGCTGGGATAATGGAAGTGCACGTTCAGCAGGTCTGTGGCCTGTGGTGGTTATCCAGCCTTTGGGAGCTGGGTTTAACTGGAAGGCCTTAATTGGCTGTCACTGTCTGGGTGAGGGATGGAATCAGAGGTGCCCTGTTCCCCCTCGTGCCCTGGGTAAGTTTTAGAGGGTGTTTTTAGAACAGACTCTTTGGGGAGTTCAGTTATTTCATAGAATTCTGGGGAGGTGCCTTAAAACTCATCCAGTGCCACTCCTGCCATGGGCAGGGGCACCTTCCCCTGTCCCAGGGTGCTCCAAGCCCCATTCAACCTGACTTGGACACTGCCAGGGATCCAGGGGCAACCCCAGTTTCTCTGGGCACCCTGTGCCAGGGCCTCACCACCCTCCCAGGGAGGAATTTCTTCCTAATTAGCACTGTAGACTCTGTGCTGGTGACTTGCTCCTGACAAAAACCCCGGAGAAAGCACATTTCTGGGATGTGAGTGAGCTGGCAGAGTGCAGTGGCACCACGAGGGATGGACACGCTGTGACCTGGCAGGGACTGGTTTCAGGTGCTGAGTTTGATCTCCACAAACTGCAGCTTGTGTGTTTGTTTTCCTGGTATCTAAGGGTTCAGAGATCTCCCAGAACTGCCATTGAAATTCCCCTGCATTAATCTTGATGCTGGTTATTAACCAGAACCAGATCTTTCCACCCCACATCTGGTGGCTGGGTGCAATCCCAGCCCTTCCTTCCAGGGGTTGAGCTGAGCCAGGAGCTTGAGGGGCTGCTTGGGCAGAGCTGGGATTTGGGATCTGGGATCTGGGCTTTGGGATTTGGGATCTAGGCTTTGGGATCTAGGCTTTGGGATCTGGGCTTTGGGATCTGGGCTTTAGGGGTGCTCTGGGTGCCTCAGGTCTCTCAGCTCCCTTTGAGGCTCCTTTGGCCACAGCAGCACCTCTGCAATTCCTGCTCCGGAGGTGCCTGGGCAGGCTGAACCTGTGGCAGCAGGCTCGGCTCGACGTGGGCTCAGGGTGGTTTGTGCTGGGGTTTGGCCTCATCCCAGTGCGGAGAAGCCGTGGCCACGCTGGGCTGCAGCTCTGCACTGCCCTCCGGGCTCAGCCCTGGGGATGCTCGGGGGGCTTTGGGGGTGGGACAGCCCAAAGGGGTCCCGGTGCTGCCCTTTGGGGGGACAGGGGTGGCCTGGAGGGTGTCACAGTGACAACTTCGCCCCAAGGGTGCTCCCAGCAGCCCTACCTGCTGCGACCCGGCTCTGTCTCGGCGAGGTGAGAGTTGTTGTGCAGAGTTTCCTCTTTTATATCCTCTTATGTCACGCAGCCCCGGCGGCCGAGCCGCCCGAAATAGCTGCCAATCCCGGGAGGTTTCACTTCAAGGTCTCTATTCTTGGCTCGCCGGCGTTACTCAGTCATGAGCTCAGGGAGCGCGGCGTGAGGAGCAGCGGGCAGTGCCATGCAGGGATCCTGCCCCTGGCCCGGGGTGCCTCTGAGGGGACAGGGTGGGCACGGCCCGGCCGGGCGGCTCTGAGGGGCCCCGGCTGGCGGGGGATGCGCTGAGGAGCCGCTGTGGGACGGGACGAGTCCGCTCTGAGGGGCTGCTCCACTGCCCTGGCTGTGCCCGACCCAGCTCGGCGCGGCTCAGACGCTTTCCCTGCTGCTGAGGATGGGCTGGGCGGCGGGGATGAAGCAGAAGTGAGCGTGGGATGTGGAGCTGCGGCTTATCGTGAGCGGAACTCGCTGGATGTTCTCAGGCTTGGAGATCTGCACCACGCTGGTGATGTTCAGCCCGTCCTGTAAGTGCCTCTCCCATCCCTGGGTGTTTGTTCCTTCTCTGTGTGGCTGTGAGCCCTGGTGGGGCTGGGGGAAGGTGTGAAGGGAGCATCCCTCAGGATGCTCAGGGACGGGGAACAAGGCTGGGTTCAAGGGAACAAGGCTGGGTTCACTCCTGGGCTTGGGGTGGAGCTGCCGCCAGAGTCTGGTGGGCACAGCCGCCAGCAGGGCAGGCTCAGGGCACTGATGGGCACAGCCACCAACAGGGCAGGCTCAGGGCACTGGTGGGC
Source organism: Myiothlypis coronata (assembly GCA_035041385.1). Classification (NCBI taxonomy): domain Eukaryota; kingdom Metazoa; phylum Chordata; class Aves; order Passeriformes; family Parulidae; genus Myiothlypis; species Myiothlypis coronata. The sequence goes on along the minus strand of JAWWLW010000103.1, from coordinate 8,320,875 downwards.
ACAGCCACCAACAGGGCAGGCTCAGGGCACTGGTGGGCACAGCCAACCAGCAGGGCCAGCTCAGGACACTGATGGGCACAGCCACCAACAGGGCAGGCTCAGGGCACTGGTGGGCACAGCCAACCAGCAGGGCCACCGCAGGGCCCTGGTGGGCACCGCC
>JAWWLW010000103.1:8295309-8320615 GCA_035041385.1 Myiothlypis coronata | reverse complement strand
CAGGCTCAGGGCACTTATGGGCACAGCCACCAACAGGGCAGGCTCAGGGCACTGCTGGGCACAGCCACCAACAGGGCAGGCTCAGGGCGCTGGGTGTTGATGTCCCATCTCAGGTGGTTCTGCAGCCTTGGAGCCACGGGAGGGGAGCCACAGCATCGGCCCCAGCTGCAGCAGCAGGCACAGGACAGGCTCCTCTGTCGGCTGCATTTTCTGGCTCCTCTGTCGGCTGCATTTTCTGGCTCCTCTGTCGGCTGCATTTTCTGGCTGTTTCAGAGCCAACTCCCGAGTGTCCGACCAGCTCTGCTCAGATCTGGTGAAGGCACTGCCTGGGGGATGCAGGGTTGTGCTTCTGCAGGACTTCGGCTGGTTTTGAGGGTGCTCCTTGGGAAGAACCTCATTTTCCAGACTTCCTTTCAATTCCTTTAACACTTTCAAGCTCTCCTGCCTGACTCCAGCCTTGCTGCATGGGGTTCATTTCCACCCCGGACCAGGTCATGCCCAGCTTGGGGCACGGCCAGCATCTCCTGCCCCTGGGGGCCTCATGGCACGGGGGAAAAAGCCCTCTGAGGGTGGGAAAGGTGCTGTGGTGGCTTTGGCTGGGCTGGGAGGTGCCCGGGGCTCTGTACGTGGGGTTGCTGGGGAGGGAGTGTTGTGTTCCGAGCTCGCATCCTGCCTCCGCTGCGGGGAGCGGTCACGTGCGCCCGAGGCCTTTGTCCTGCGCCTCGCTGCTTTTTTTAAAATTTATTTTTAGGTGCTCTCTGGCTTCCTCTTCCTCCTGCGCCGCGCTGCTCTCCCTCTTTCTAACTCCCTCTTCTAGGATTGCTTTTTTGAACAGTCAGTTCCTCCTTAAAGCCATTTTTGCAGGCCTTTGTCTGCGCTTGGGAGCCGGCCCAGTTTGGCGTTAGCAGCTGCTGGCTCCTCTGGGTAAGCAAGAACAAATAAAGGTTTACACTGAATGAATCATTTGAGCCTTATCTGTCCTTCCCAGTCGGGACAGCTGTGCAACCCCTGCTGCAGTGCCTGGAGGGCACGGAGCTCCTCAGAAAGCTCCTCCTGCCCCTGGCCAACCCTCATGGGTTTGTGCTGCTGATCCCAGGGCTGCCCCAGCCAATCCTTCCTGTCTCCAAGCTCCATCCCATGCTTGCTTGGGAAGCTCCACTCTGGAGCAGCTCCTTTTCCAGCAGGACTTGCTCCCTGTGGCTGCTTCAGCCTCGCAGATGCTTCGGGTGGTTTGGTCATTGGGTGAAAATGCAGAAGCGTCGTGGTGGGAGCCACATCCTGGTGGGATCTTGGTTGTGGTGGGATCCACATGGTGGTGGGATCCACATCATGGTGGGATCCTGGTCATGGTGGGATCCTCGTGATGGTGGGATCCTGCTTGTGGTGGGAGCCACATCCTGGTGGGATCTTGGTTGTGGTGGGATCCTCATGGTGGTGGGATCCACGTTGTGTTGGGATCCTCATCATGGTGGGATTCTGGTCATGGTGGGATCCTCATCCTGGTGGGATCCATGTCGTGCTGGGATCCTCATCATGGTGGGATCCTGGTGGTGGATGAGCTTTGAAGGCAGACAGGGTGTGTGGTGATGAGCTCCTGGCATCCCCCGGGCTGTGGGACACAGCGTGGCACTCAGTGGTGTGGCTTCGCTGGTTTCAGAGGCAGGATTTGCAGATAAGTGGCCGTCATTTAATAACAAAGAACAAATGTTTAATAACAAACGTGGGAGGAGGGAGGGGACAAAGGCAGATAAAGCCCTGGGCTCGTGCCTGGGAAGTTTGGATCTGACACCAAGGTGAGGAGCTCGTGTTGGACCCTGGGCACGAAGGGTTCCTGAGGGATACCCTGGCAGCCAGCAGGGGCCTGGATCCCCTGGATCCATCACCCCTTCCCCTCCCCTGGATCCATCACCCCTTCCCCTCTCCTGGCAGCTCCGAGTGCCCCGTGCCAGGCTGAGCAAACAGAGCCTGCGCAGCCCCACCAGGCTGGGTGGAATCTGCTTTTCTCCTATGGCAGAGCAGCTCTCTGCCTTTTACCACGAGTGTGCCCAGCCAGGGCTTGGCTTCTCTGCCCTTAACTCATTTTTTAGCCATTAGGTGGGCAAAAGTCCTGCTGGGTTTGTCCAGGCAGCGTTTGTGGAGCTGTGGGGTGGGCTGCATTGTGAGACCTCATCTCCTGAGGTGGGTCCATCCCAGGCTGTGCAGGGATGCTGAATCCCCCCTTCCCCACCAGCTGCAGGCTCCATGAAGTGAGCAGGAATAATTCACCTGGATTAAACACCAATCTTCCCTCTCCTTGCGAGGCTCTGCCGCCGTAAACAGCCGCGGGCTGGGGTAGGTGAGCGGAGGCAGCGCGGCCCTGCCAAGGCCTCGTGTCCACAAATGACTAAATCCTGCCTGAAAAGTCAAAGTATGAAAACATTATTTTTTGGGTTTGGCTGAGCCTCGTGGATTGCTGGGATCGAGCCACCTTGGCTGCCTCTGGACGCTGCCTGCAGCTCTGCCCACCTTGCAGCCAGCGAGGAGGGTGGAGGAAGGCTGGAGAGGGCATGAGGGGGCTGGCAGGGAATTGGGGGTGCCAGTTGTCACCTGAGGGCTGAGTCAGGAGCCTCTCCAGGCCCTGAGGTGGGTCTGTCACCCTGGACTTTGAGCACAAGCAGGGCTGGACCTGCTGCTCTGCATCCCTGCTCCCAAATTGCTTCTCCTTCCTGTGCTTCCATCTCCAGCTGCCCAGGCTGGGGAATTTCCTGCTGCTGGGATGGATGATGCTGCTGTGGGGCTTTGGATGACACTGATGGGGGGCTTTGGATGACACTGATGGGGGGCTTTGGATGACACTGATTTGGGGCTTTGGATGACACTGATTTGGGGCTTTGGATGACACTGCTTTGGGGCTTTGTCTCCTGCTGATGTGGGGCTTTGTCTCCCCTCGCAGCCTCCCGGGGCAAGCTGAGCTCATTCCCAGCTCCTTGGGCTCTCACAGCTCTCACCCACTGGCAGGGGCAGTGCCTGGCTGCATCCCTGGTGGTTTGTGGGTGGATCCCTGCTCTGGGATCCCTGCACCATTCCCAGGTGCCCGGGGCCGCTGGCACAGGGCTGGCAGCCGCCAGGCCCGGCGGTGAGACGCTGGTATGTGAGATGTAAACTCAATCCCAAAGTTTAGATTACAGCCCTGTGAAAAACATCAGCTCCCCTAAATGGAGCCCAGATGGTGGCGGAAGCCTCGAAGCCGAGGGCCAGGAATTGCAGGAACCGTGTGAGCAAAGGGCCCGGGGCCGTGGGGGAGGAGAGGGAGGGAGCTGGGGCTGTGGCACGGAGGGTCAGATCCTAAACCAGGCTGGTTCCTGGGAGATGGAGTTATGGCGTGGAGAGTCAGATCCTAAATCAGGCTGGTTCCTGGGAGATGGAGTTATGGCATGGAGGGTCAGATCCTAAACCAGGCTGGTTCTTGGGAGATGGAGTTATGGCGTGGAGAGTCAGATCCTAAACCAGGCTGGTTCCTGGGAGATGGAGTTATGGCGTGGAGAGTCAGATCCTAAACCAGGCTGGTTTCTCACAGCTGGGATTATGTAGGGACACAAGGCACCTGTAGGGACACCAAGTTTCTGTAGGGACACAGCACCTGTAGGGACACAGCGCTCTTGTAGGGACACAGGGCACCTGGGACACCTCCAAAATCCCTGCAGGACTGAACTTCTGCTGAGTCTGTGCTTTTGGGTGGTGCAAAAAGCACAGGTGGGCGTGAGGAAATGGGACATCGGGTGGGAGTGAGGAAATGGGACATCAGGTGGGAGTGAGGACCGGTGACTTTGATGTTCTTAATGCAGTGTCAGCACTGCACTCCCCGCTTGAGAAAGGCTGAAAAAGCTGCAGAAGGGAGGCCCTGCCTGGCAGGGAGAGGCGATGGTGAAGCCCAGGCTGGTTGGTTGGGCAGAGCACACTCGGGGCCTGGGCTCCTGGGCTCTGGAGCAGAGCAGGAGGTGCTGCAGGCCGGGCTGAGCTGTGGTTTGTGCCTTGGCCTCGTCCCTCCTGCGTGAACCATCCCGGTGACGCCACATCTGATCAGGGCTCGTGTCAAATCACGGCCCGGAGAGTCCCTGGAGCAGCATCTGCAGCTGCCTCTGGCCCTGGCCAGGGCTCCACGAGTCTCAGCTGCTGCTCCTGCAGGTTCCTTGGCCGCCTCCCTGTTTGTGCTGCGAGCTGTGGATCTCTATCAGTGCCGATGACGAACCCCTGAAAGGGAGCAGGGAACTGGGAGGGTTTGGGTTGTTTTTGCCTTGGTGGGACCTTGCTGTCAGAGCCGCATTCTCGGGGTGTCTGCCTGCTTTAGTCACGGCCCCGTGCCTGGGTGGAGGTTCTGTCCCAGCTGGGGCTGGGCTGGGCTGGTGCTGGGGACCAGGGATGGGGCTGGGCTGGGGGAGCTGGGCTGGGGGAGCTGGGCTGGGGGAGCTGGGTGCAGCCACGGGGGGACATTGGCTCCAGCCCAGCCCAGCCAGCCCAGCCCCTCACAGACGAGTCTGGGACGCGGTGCCAGGAGAGCCCAGAGGGTGCAGGGCGTGCCTGGGAGGGACGCAGGGTGTAGGACGGGGCGCTGGCACATCTGGAGGTGGGACAGAGAAACTTGCAGAAGGATTTGTGGGCTCAGGCTGGTTGGAGCTGGGGCGTGTGCTGGATCTGCACGAATCCCTGTGTCCTCCCTGCTCCTCCTGGGTCTCCTGGCTTGCAGGGGGAGCAGGAGCGGATCCTTGCAGAGCCCTGCCACATTCCCTCTGTCCACGTGGCTCCTGTGGTCATCCCCTCGCAGCGGCTCTTGCACATTCCTGACCCTGGGAGTGAGGGATGAGGCTTGGCTGGAGCTCTCCCACTGTCCAGCCAGCCTGACCCCACAGCCCAGCTCAGGGCAGAGGCTCCCATCCCCATTCTGGGATCTTTTTGGACCCCATGGATCTCCCAGTCATGGGGGCTCCCCAAAGAAAGATCTGTGGGATGAGCAAAGCTCCCAAAGTGACATCTCACCACAAAACCTGGTGGTTTTTGTTTTGTCAGATTATCCAAATTAACGGCAGGAACACTGACTTAGGTTGACTTCATGGCAGGGAGGAGGAATCCCACCCCAAAGGCCTGGCTGGGAATTGTGGCTTTCGTGCAGGACAAAAAGGGCTCCGTGAGGCAAAGGCTGAGCAGGGAACTGGGTTTGGGGCTGGGTCGGTGGATTGGAGCCTGCACGGGGCAGGGGGGGCTCCGGGGAGGGTTTGTGCAGCCTGTGCTGCTGCTGGCTCGGGCTCCAGCTCTGGCAGGGCAGGGCTGAGAGGAGCAGCCAAACAGCTGGAGAGAGGAGGTGCAGCTCCAGGAGCCAGGCTGGGGGAGCTGATTGCTCTGGGAAGATTCAAATGTGTTTTATCTCGCTGCAATCGTGGCCCTGCGAGGGGCCTGCGAGGCAGGGGCTGCTCTCCTCGAGGCAGGGGCTGCGCTCCTCACCCCAGACCCCTCCAAGGCAGGAGCTCACCCGGGCACTGCCCCTGTCTGCAGCAGCCACAGGGTCTGCAGGAGCAGCCACAGCCCCTCCAGAGCCCATCCCTCCCTCCAGAGCCCCCTTTGGTGTCACCACCCAAAATCCCAAAACCCCACCAGGGCTGGGAGAGGGATGATGATGGAGGAGGGGTGGAGGAAGGTTCCCCGGGTGGAAATCATTCCTGTCCTTCCATATTTTCAACCCCTCCACAGCAACACCTCTCCCCTTGCAGGGGTTTCAGCATCACTCAGCCCTTTCTCTGCTCATCCCTGTTTGCTGCCAACCTCTGCAGCCATCCCAACCCTCAGAGCCAAGCTTGGGCTCCCCAGTTCTCTTCCAGCAGCCCCTTCCACATCCCACACAGGATTTTTTTGTTGGGTTGCAGGAGCCCTGGCAGTGGGATGGCAAAGCAGAGCTCCCTGCCAGGCTCAGGGTGGATAGACCAGCTTTTCTCCTTCCCTTATCACCCCGAGCTTCGGTGCACAGCTGCCCATCACGAAAGGGCTTTCCAGTTCTTGGCAGCAAGGGGAGAATCATGGAATCGTTAAGGTGGCAAAAGACCTCCGAAATCACCAGGTTCAGCCTCTGAAGGGCTGGAATGGCTGCAGAGGCTGGCAGCAAACAGCAAGGCTGACTGGTGCTGAAGGGGAAAGGTTTTGCTGTGGAGGGGTGGAAAACATGGAAGCACAGGATTGGTTTCTGTCCAGGGAACCCTCCTCCACCCTTCCTCCATCTCCCAGCCCTGGGGGGTTTTTAGGATCTGGGGGGAAGAGTTTGGGTCTGGTTTTGCAGAGGGGCTGAGAGGAGCCCTGGGATGCTCAAAACCAGCGAGGTTTTAAGAGGAGATTTCCAGAGCAAACTGAAATTGTTCTTCTTGCCTCCTCTTCCGTGGTGTGCCTTAAATCTTCTTGAGGAGGTTTTTAATTGGAGCACACCACACTAAAAGAATAATCCCAGGTGTGAGTGGAGTCTGTCCCAGTCTGGCTGGAAATGTTCAGCAAACTGGTGAAGTTATGCCAAATGCTCAAGGGGCATTTGGAAAATGCTCCCAGGGATGCACAGGGTGGGATTTTTGGGCCGTCTGTGCAGGGCCAGGGCTCAGACTGGATGATCCTTGTGGGTCCCTTCCCACTCAGACTATTCTGTGATTCTGTGATTCTATGCAAACATTTGTTCCTGAAATTGGAGTCATTCCTGGGATTGCAACACCCAGGCTGTGTTTCCAATTAATCTGCTGAAGTCGTCATGTATTTCCAAGCGCATTGGCTCAGCAGAGAGAAATCTGGCGCTGGCTGGGGGCTGAGATGCCAGCTGGGATGTGCACGGAATGGGATGAGGGAATGGCCCCCGGGGCTGGCCCAGGGCACCTGGCTGGGAGCACCGAGGGGCTCTGCTGGAGGGGGACGAGGGCAGGGCCGGCTCCTCGTGGGAGTGGAGCTGCCTGGAATTGCTGTGGAGGCACTGCCGGGTTTTTCCTGACCAATTCTGTTCGTGGGTGTGCGTTGTGTTGTGGGGAGGAGGGGAGGGGGTGCAGTGAGCTCTGCTCTGAGCATTCCCTGCCCCACATCCTGGGGGGCCCTCGGTGGGGATGGGGGGAGATCTTTGGGGTGGGGGGGTGACCTCTGCACCCCAGCTCCTCCCAGGCCTGCCGGGGCTGCTCCTGCAGGTTTGGTTTGGGAGGGGAGCCATCCCTGGGGTGCTGCGGGGCAGCTTTGGGGTCAGTGCTGGGGTTTGGAGCCAGCTTGGTTTGGGATCCGGGGTCCTTCAGCTGCACCCCCGCATCAGAGCCGTCCCCAGACACCCCTGGCCGTGGATTCCCCTCCCTTGCAGCAGCTGGATGTGACCGTGCCGCATTCCTCTCCTCTCCCCGGGGATTTGCTGAGGAACAAGGCTGGATCTGGAGCCGGGTCCCAGCTGGGTGGGAGCGGCCCCAGCGCTGAGCACAAACACTCACGGAAAGGAAAGGCCGGGATCGCGTAGAAATCTTCCTTTTCCAAAAAAAAGAGGTTCAGGCTGAGGGCCCCCTCCCTCCAGAGCCAGCAGGGAAAGGGATGGAAGAAGGGAAAGGGATGGGAGAAGGGAAAGGGGATTGGGACAGGGAAAAAGGATGGGAAAAGGGAAAGGGGATGGGAGCAGGGAAAGGGGATGGGAGAAGGGAAAGGGGATGGGAGAAGGGAAAGGGGATTGGGGCAGGGAAAGGGGATGGGAGAAGGGAAAAGGGATGGGAGCAGAGAAAGGGATGGGAGAAGGGAAGGGGTCAACAGTAGAAAAGGGGGAAGGGAGCAGGGAAGGGCTCGGGGAGGCTCAGGGCGTCTCCTGCTCTGGGGTCAGGGTCGGCTCTTCCCTTTCTGGGGAACTCTGCGAGCCGCCTTTGGAGCGGGGCTGTGCCAGCTGCTCGGAGCTTTGGGAGGCAGAGCAGGGTTGGGGTTTTCCTGCTGCAGCGCCTCCCTGGGAGCTGGGAGGCGCTGACGGGGACGGTGGTGATGAGACCACTCCCAAACTGGATCGGGGCCGTTCCCGTCTGCGAGGGCAGCGCTGGGGCAGCGCTGGGGCAGCGCTGGGAGTGCCGTGCAAGCCTGAGCTCCCTCCTCGAGCCTGAAATCCCGAACAAAACCCCGGGGAAGCCGGGAGAGGAGGGGAAGGCGAGTTTTCCATGGGTCTTTAACGCTGCAGTGAGTCAGCATCATGAATTTCGGGATTCTGTTCAAACTTCCCAAGTTCCCCATCCCGAAATAGAGCTCTCCCCTGTGCCTGGGTTCGGAGAGGTCCCTGCTGTGTCGTTTTTCAGCAGGGAGGATGTGATCTTTCTATATTTGCTTGCAGGACAATAATACTGATGGTTTCTATTTTTAACCCATCAGCAGGGCAGAAATGCACTTGGGAATGTTCGGGGAGCGGAGCAGCCCCGGCCCAGCAGCTCAGAGAGGGCCTGGCCCCACTTTGGGCCAGTGAAGAGGGGCCAGGCTGTGCTGGGATGGTCCCCCTGCCCCAGGGGACTCTGGGGGTGGTGGCAGGAGCAGGGACAAGTGGCACCATCCATCCTCTCATTTCCCTCCCTCTGGAAGTGTGGCTCTGGCCGCAGCTCTGTGCTGCTCATGCAGCTATTGCCACTCCTGAAATCCCAGCCCTAAAACCACCTCACACCTCGAAAATATGTTTGGTTTTGGGGTGTTTTAAAAGAAAAACAGCCTCTGTCACCACCTTGATCATGTAGAAGGGCTGCAAGTGATAACTTGCTCTCCCAGAGCCCTCAGAAATGGGAGGTGAATACCAAAACCGGCACCGACTTGAGTGGCAACCCCAAATTTGGGGGCTGATTGGTGGCTTGGAGCGGTTCTGCTGCTGCCACCCTGCCCTGCTCAGCTGCCGTCAGCAGCGTCCTCGGCAGGCCAGGCTTGCGTGGGTCCTTGCAGGCTTTTCCAGCTGCTGACGTGAGCCGGAGCAGCCGAACTCGTGCACCTCCCATCTGGAGGAGAAAATGGGGATTTAGGGCGGAACCCCTCCCCGGGGCTCCGTTTCACCCTCAGGGCTGGGTCTGGAGAAAGCATCTTCTGCAGCCTGGGTGCCCTGGGTTTTTCCCTGCAGCGGAGAACCCTGCCAGGCTTTTGGGGTGGGCTTTGTGCTGCTGTGAGGTGGCCGAGGCCGAGCAGTGACCGCGGCGGATTTCACTCTGAAATCCCAAATCCGGCCTTGTGCGCGGTCCTGGGTGGAGGCGGATGGGGCAGTTTGGGTTTGGGGCCGCTCCTTTGGGGTGCTGGCTGTGCCCTGGGGGGCCGCAGCTGCCCGGGCCGGTCCCGGCCGGACAATGGGCGGAAGAAGCCGGGCCCGCGCGGCTCCCGCGGCCGCTCCCGCTGCTCCCGGGCTATTTCCATCGCATTGTCCCCGCGCAGGAAGGATGTCTCCAGCCTGCTTCCTCTGTGCCTCAGAGGGATGTGGGGCGGGCAGGGAGAGCAGGCCATTCGTTGTGCAAGAGGCACAATCGCTGCTCCTCGAAGCTCCTCTGGCTGAGGAGGGAGGGGAAGGTCTCCTCTTGCTCTGTGCTGGAGAAATACGGCCATGAAAGGGGGTTCTGGCTTTTGGGGATGTTTTCAGCGTGGGCAGGGCTCGGATGGTGACGGGAATGCTGCAAAGCCCCTCCTGGGTTTTTGCACAGCTCCCACTGCTGTGGTGGGGCAGAGTTGAGTCTCTCACTGCGGCGGGGGAGGCCGAGCTCCAACGTGCCAGGAAGTGAAAGTAAAATTAATTAAGACGGGAAATGATCTTAATTTGTTCTGGCTAAATCCCTTTAGCAGCAGTGAACCCCAAATATCTGAATAAAGCTCTCTGTCGGGGCATGGCCCCGCCTCAGAGGTGGCTGTCACGGATCCCTGGGGTTTGTCTGGGTGGCAGAGCCTTTCCTGGGGCTGTTGGTGCTTCCTGCAGGAGCCAGACTGGGAAATGCCCATCTCTGCCTGGCCTGGCTCACCCTGGGACAGCCCCAGGAGTCCAAACCCAGTTCTCACATGTGCTGGCATCCAGTCTGCCCTGGGACAGCTCCAGCTGATTTTTCCATGGGGGAGCAGAAAGCTTTAAGGATCCCTTTTGGCTTTTGCCCTTGTCCCAGAGCGGATGGGGATGGAGCGGGGCTGTTTTACCCTCTTTGAGCAGCGTCGTGGTCCCCGGGACTCCCCCCCTACCTTTGTGACAAAGCCCAGGGTCAGGGCCAGCCCCTGTGACCTGCCAGGGACGCCAGGAGCTCGTGGATTTCGCTGCTGACAGGAGGTGTCCAGCACTGCCAGGGCGATGGGGCAGCATCTTGGCAGCATCGAGGGAAAATCTTGGATGGGCTGCGGCCTCGTTGGGGCCCCCAGGGTTGGGGTGATGTTCTGGGGCTTGAGGTGATGTTCTGCGTGGTTTAGAGCACCCCAGTGTGTGTTCTGGGTGTGTCCTGGCCCTTTTGGGGTCCCCAGGGGAGGAGGGATGGTGTGGAAGGAGGAGGGCACTGGGCACTTCTGCCGTGCTCTCCCTTCTGCCAGGTCTGGGGCTGTGGAGGGGCAGCAGTTCCATAACCAGCTTCCAAGTGATGCTGGAGGAGCTGCTGCAAGGAAATCCCACTTCAGGTTGGCGTGGAGGCTTTTCCCTGTGGTTTTAAAATCACAGTGAGAGTGCAGGGGCAGCTTCCTTAGAGTTTATCCCATTCCATGTTCCTGTTTGCAAAGGGGAGAGGGTCTGGTGCTCCCCTCCAGGCCAGGGGGGCTGGAATGGGCACCCCTGGGCGCAGGAGGAGGGCTGGAATTGGGGCTGGATGTGCTGATTCACCGTGGCTTCCCCCGAGAGACCTCGGCGCTTCCACCTGCTGCTGCTGCCCGCTGTTGGCACCTGCCCGAGCCCACGCAAAACCTCCCTGTTTATTTTGTCTAAAAGCAAAATATCCCCCAGAGGGGCAGGGAGGGCGAGGGATGCCCGCTCTGCCTTAATTGCACTTAATGAGGCTGATGAGTTCGGCTGCCAGCGCGGGCTGTGCCAAGGCTCGATCCGCCCGTGAGAACTGCAGGGAGTGGCGGCGGCCGCGCCCGGGACCGCCCGCACCGGGGACCCGAGAGCTCCCGGGGCCGGGGCCGCTCCTCCCACAGCCTCGGCGGCCACGGGGACCCCGAGGGGCCGCAGGGACACGATGCCATCCGTGGGTGAGCGTGCCAGGCGGGTGGGGGGCTGGAACTGCCGGGTTGGTGTGAGGGACACCCGGAGCATCTCCTGCCCGGAGCGGGGTCCGTGGGCTGGGTCCAGGTGTGTGCCCGGTTGTTTGGGTGCCAGGTGGGCTTTAAGGGCCTGGGTGTGTTTGGGTTCTGCTGGGCTGGCACCAGCTCTGATCCCGGGAGGTTTGAGGCTCAATCCACCATGAGCACTGATTCCTGGGTGTCCAAGCCATTGCTACTGTGCTGGGCTCACCGGGAGTTTCTCTGCTGGTTCTTTTTGCTTTTCCTCCATTTCTGGACGGTTCAGCAGCAGCAGCAGCAGCTGCTCTTGCTGGGTTAAAGCCTCAGGGCGGTGTTGCTCCATGAGTGTGGAGCACTCACACACCCACCTGCACCCTCAGCCCTGCAGGAGCCTTGGCCTCCTCCGAGGCTTCTCCTTGGGACTCCGGGTGCTCCTGGCGTTTCCTCCCACCACAGCTCCTGCCTGCTTCTTTCCCGTAGCGTCTCCATCCCGGATGGAATGCCCAGCATCTCCCCACAGCTGCCTGCAAGCCCCAGCACCGAGCCAGGTTTGTCACAGGGTGGCTGTGCCTGCTGTCCCTGCTGTCCCTGCTGTCCCCGCTGTCCCCGCTGTCCCCAGGGTGTGGCTCCTCAGATCCAGGCAGGTTTCACCCTCCTCTGCGCTGAGGATTTGACAGCTGCACCTTTCCCAGCCTCGCTGATGCCAACCCTGAGCTTTCCCAGCTCCTTCCCGAGGAGGGAGGCAGCTCCCACCGGGCCCGTGGGGAAGGGCACCCCGAGTGTGTTTGTGCAGGAAACTGAAAATGCTGTGGCTTCCTCCCTGGGACAGAAATAGCTCCGGCTGGGCCCCGGGTCTGCCCTGGGGAGCTCCTCGGTGGCTGCTCAGACTCCCGAGGGTCAGCGCGGGGCAGGTTTGGGGTGAGCCCTGCCTGGGCCCTGCCTGCTGGAGGCTGAGCAGTGCAAGGATTGCTCAGGGAATTGAGTTTGTGCCTCTTTCCCTTTGTGCCCGTGGAGCTGGGGCTGCCCGTGCTTCTCCCAGCTCCCTCTGCTTCTCCTGAGCCTCGGCTGTTTTTCTTAAATTTCCTTTTCTGCCCTCCAACCCAGCCCTGGACTTTGTCCAGCGTTTGCCAAAGGGATTTCCTTCCTGCGGCTCTAATTAACGGGCAGGTCGCCTTGAGTAGCCACTTGCCGGGAGTGGGGATTGAGTGATTCCAGCTTTTTTTTTTGTCTCAGCGCTTCCAGATCAAGCACGAGGCCGCTTCGGGCCGCGCTGAGCCTTCCCCGGGGGGCTGTGACTCAAGCCGGGCTCCTGCAGCAGCAATTCAAGGGATAAATGGGCGCCGTGCCCGTATGGGCAGCCCCGGGCTCAGCGGTGCCCGAGCAGCTCCCGGTGGATGCTCCGGGGAGGGAGGAGCCGCCGAGCCCTCCTCGCAAACCGGTCGGGAGCGCTTGGGTAAGCGAGGAGAGAGAGCTTCGGCAATCGTTTGATCTCTGCTCCGCTTGCCTTGGCGTCCTCCCGGGCTGATGTCACCTTCCCCGGCTCCCGGGAGAGCATCGTCCTGCCCGGAGAGGCCGCAGGAGCATCAGGAGGGGCAGATTTTGCCCGGAGAGGCCGCAGGAGCGTCAGGAGGGGCAGATTTTGCCCGGAGAGCCCGCAGGAGCGTCAGGAGGGGCAGATTTGCCTCCCCACCGGGCCAGGGCGATGTTTGGGGCTCCCCAGAGCCGGGAGGAGCCGGCAGATCCCAGCCGGGCTGGGTGAGGGATCCGGCGGGGCGGGATGCGCTCTGAGCGATGTTTCTCTTCTGGGAAGGGAGGATTTCCCCCAAATCTGGTGAGTTTGTGTGATCGGAGGCCGCCTTGGCTCCCTTCAGCAGAGCCCTGCGGCCGCGGCGCTCCCGGTGCTCCTCAGGAAGCCGCGGTGGCTGCGAGGTTTCCTGGGGACGCCTCTCCCTCCTCTCCCTCCTCCGCTCTCTGGGATGGGCCGGGGGACCCGTGGGGGTGGCAGGGGGCAGGAAATGACTGCCAGAGGTTTCCAGCTGTGCCAGGGCTGCGGTGGGGATGGAGCCACTCGCCGGCCCTGCTCTGCAGGAGATGAGTGAGCCCTTTGATCCCCCCTGGTCCCTGGGGCTGCCCACGCTCAAACCACATTTTGTGGGACCCGTGAGGCAGCTCCATCCTGCCTGTGCCCAGAATTTCCTGTGGTTTAGTACCTGGATGTCCCTGAGGTCTCAAATTTTGGCCCAAAATCTTTTGCTGGGGGGGTTTTGCCTCAGCACATTCAGGGCTGGGTGCTCTGAAGGATTTCAAAGCTCATTCCTGCATCCAGGGAGCTCCTGCCAATCCCTCCGGCTCCTCTGGGAGCAGGAAGGAGCAGGAGAGAAGTTGTTTGGGCGGTGCCTGAGGTAAAGCTCGTGTCCACTGTTCAGGTCCGGGGTGGATGTGGGGTTACCTTGGGATCCTCTGGCCACACTCACCCTGGAGGCAAAGCCCTTCCAGGGCCGATGGGTTGGAGAGCATGTGGAAAACCTGCCTTGGAACACAGACCTGGCCGGCCTCCAGGATGTCTGATTTAGCCCCGAGGAGCTCCCCGTGCCTGGCCCAGGAATCCTGCCCTGGATGCTGCGGGAGCAGCGTGGTCCCCTCGGATGGGATGGGAACAGCGGAACCGGGGTTTGGGCTGGAGCAGGGAGTGTTGAAACCAGCAGAACATCCAGGCCCAAAGGTGTTTCCTCCCTGTCCCTGGGCTCTGGGCCGGCCCTGAGGTTTTTGGGTCCCGGAGCCATGAGTTTCAGAAGGAAATGTGCACATTTGTGGGGAGAAAGTTCCAGGGAGGGCTATTAAATGTCTGACTCAAAGGTCACGAGCTGCAAATAACCAGGGAGAGCAATCAGAGGAAGCATCTCGCCCTGATCTGCCTCCCCAGGCCTGATGTGCAGCTCATTTCCAGGCTCCAGCAGGGAAAATTCCCATTTTTGTGCTTGGAATGCCTGAATAACTGCTCTGCTCACAGGTGCACAGCGTGGTTGGGTGTGTGGCTGAATCCTGGTTCGTGCCTTTGGTTGTGGGAAAGGTTTTGTGCTGCTCTAGTTTCTTTGCCAAACTTTAATCATCATCTGTCTCAGTTTTTATTTTTTTTTTTCTGGAAATTTTCTGCAGAAGGAAGTTTGCAAGAATCAGAGCAGAAAAATTTGGGTTTACCCTGGTGGAAAAACTCTCAGGGGGCTTTTCTTGGAGCAGCATCAGCCTCCTCTCGTTGTGGAGCAGGAATTTGCTGTCTGGTGGGGAGGGGAGGGATCCACCCACATCTGGCTGAGGCGTAAAGCCCCGAAACTCCCACTCCACGAGCTCCAGAAAGAGTTATCACAACTTGGCACCCGGCTGCTCCAAACATTGCATCTTCCCCGAGCATCATCTGCTCCCTTATGGCTCCTGCGGGACGTGGCCGGAGCTCTCTCCGTGCAGGGACAGCTGAGGGGGTGCAGGGCTCTCCCTGGGGCTGCTTTCCCTGGAACTGCCACCCCTTGAGCTGCCATCCCTGGGGCTGCTTTCCCTGGAGCTCCCACCCCTGGAGCTCCCACCCCCGGATCTCTGTGCTAAGGAGAGGAAAGAGGAAAATGCCCCAAACGCTGGGATTTTGTGGGATCCTGTGAGGAAACCCCTCGGGGACACACGAGATGGAGGTAGGGGACAAAGGGACATGTGGGCACCTGTGAGGGTGTGGCACTGTCCCCCCAGAAGTGGGGCTTGGTGGGCTCAGTGATTTTTCTCTCTTTCTGGGGAGCAGGGTTTGGTTCCTAATCAAAGCCAGTGCCCCAGGGCCCAGCGGGGTTAAACGAGGCACCCCAGCCCCAGGATTTCCTATTTCCCGAGTTCTCCCTTTGTGATCTTCGTGTTCTTTCAACACGGTCCTTTTGGTGTGGTTTCTTATTTAAGTGTTTTTAATTTGAGCTCCCTCCCTCCAGCTCATTCCTGCTCCTCGTGCAGGGCTCTGGAGAAGACCTTTTCCCTTTTATTAGAGAGGAATGTTTTTAATCACCCGCATTCTTCAACCCGCCTGAACTCTGAACCTTTCACAGCAGATCAGCATAAGATGGGAAAGGCTTTTATAAAAGAAGATGGTTTATTGAAAAAACCCAGCCTGGATTTAACTGCTGCTCCACCTCAGAGTGAGCTGTGGGCAGGCAGGGAGGAGGGCAGGCATAAACAGGGATGCAGGCAGGGATAGACAGGGATACAGGCAGGGATAAACAGGGATGCAGGCAGGGATAAACAGGGATGAGGGCAGGAATAAACAGGGATACAGGTGAGGATCAATAGGGATGCAGGCAGGGATGAGGGCAGGGATAGACAGGGATACAGATGAGGATGAAGGCAGGGAGAGACTGGGATGAGGGCAGGGATAAACAGGGATGCAGGCAGGGATGAGGGCAGGGATAAACAGGGATGAGGGCAGGGATAAACAGGGATGCAGACAGGGGATGCTGCACAGAACAGCAGAGCTGGGATGCCACTGCTTTGCTCCTTCCTGCCCTGCTTTGTTTGCCTCTTGCTTTATTTCCCTCTTATGTAAGCCCAGCTCTGTTGACGGCTGATTTGCCTCTTTAAAAACAATCAGGAAATGCCAAAGCAAAGATTTCTGTGCTGGATTTTTTTTTCTTTTCCGGGATGGCTGGCTGGGAGCAGCGTGGTGGTGTCCCGAGTGACACCAGCCCTGCACTGCCACCCCCAGCCTGGGGAGCTCGCTGCCACCAAACCTCCCCTGTCCCAGAGCTCCTCAGGAGCCTGGGAGGTGCTGCAGGGCAAAGTGGGGCTCCCACCCTCCCCGGCTGTCCTGCCCTCCCTCCCCGGCTGTCCTGCCCTCCCTCCCTGGCTGTCCTGCCCTCCCTCCCCGGCTGTCCTGCCCTCCCTCCCCGGCTGTCCCAGCTCGTGGTTGAGCCCGTGGCCCCTCGGCTGCGTTCCCTGCTCCTGGAAAATGCTGGTAAGGCGTGCTGGTAACGGGGCTGGAGCACAGAGCCCTCATTCATGGCCGGGCACTGCAGGGAGGCTCCGTGTCACAGCGTCCCCTTCCCGTGCAGGATCCACGGGCTGCATCCACAGCTGCTGGCCCAGGGATGGTTTGTGTGATGGGCACCTGGCCCTGTGGCTTTGCAGCCCCAAACTGGGCATCCTGGTGCCAAACTGGGCATCCTGGTCCCAAACTGGGCATCCCAGTCCCAAACTGGGCATCCCAGCCCCAAACTGGACATCCCGGTGCCAAACTGGGCATCCCAGCCCCGAACTGGGCATCCTGGTCCCAAACTGGGCATCCTGGTCCCAAACTGAGATCCCAGTCCCAGCCACGTGTCCCAGTGCTGGTGGCTCTGCGGGTCCAGGCTGGGTTGGGGACAGGGACAAACCCCCAGGAGCCTCGGTGGGATTTCACTTTTGGCTTTTTTGGGGCGGGGGGAAGGGGAGGAGCCGCGGGCTTGGCCCCTGATCAGGAGGGAGGGGGTTGTTTACTGTAACTCCTGGCCCAGGGCCCGGCAGCAAACCCCAAATGAGTTCAAGCTGCACAGGGAGGTCACAAACAGCCCCTGGGGCAGGGGGGCTTTGCCAGGGGGGTCCGGAGCTGAGGGCTGTGGAGCATCCCTGGGGAGGTGCCACGTGCAGGGCTCTCACACCCACATGGGGACAGTGGCCCCTGCCCAGAGCCCGGCTTTCCCTGCCAGTGCCACCAGCCTGGGTCCCACACTGCCCTGGCACCCAGCACGGGACGGTTTGTGTTTCCAAGCTCTGGAAAACTGCCCTGAGCTTGGTGGCCTCATCCTGGCCAGGAGTGTCAGGGCTGGGACTCCACTCCAGTGTCACCCTGGGGCACTTCAGGGCAGGCTGTGCTCCCAGGGTGCCTTTTCTCACCCCAGCCTCTGAAAATCCACTCCCAGGGTGCCTTTTCTCACCCCAGCCTCTCTGAGAATCCCCTCAGACATCCCCGGTGTGGGGTGGGCAGAGCTGGGGGCTGTGGCAGGAGCGGGGTCCACGCAGCCTCTTCTTCCCTGGCTCCAGAGCCTCCTGGCCCTGGGGATGCTCCACAGCTTTTTCCTGGCTCCAGGCGGGTGCTGAGGAGTTGTTTTGTTTTTCTGGCCGCTGCCCGGCCTCCCTGTCCCCCAGCAGCCCCCATCCCTCCCTCCCTGCTCCGCTTCCGCCGCCTCGCCGTTTGTTTTTGCAGGGACTGAAACAAATGAGAGAGAGATTCCCAGAGCTTCCCCTGGGCTCTGCTCCCTCCTGGGGGTGTCTGCAGCAGCCCCTCCTTCACCGGGGCTGCCCCAAGCCCTTCCCACCCCTTCCTGCATGCCCCCAATCCCTTCCGACCCTTTTTTTCCCCCCAGTCCTTTCCCACCCCTTTTCATGTGTGTAACTGGCACTGTTTGGGTGTGTAACTGGCACTGTTTGGGGTGTAACAGATTATTTCAGGTGTGTAACTGGCACTGGTTTGGGTGTGTAATGGAGAATTTCAGGTGTGTAACTGGCATTGGTTTGGGGTATGGTGGGCAATTTCAGGTGTGTAACTGGCACTGTTTGGGTGTGTAACTGGCACTGGTTTGGGGGTGTAACAGACGATTTCAGGTGTGTACCTGGCACTGTGTTGGTGTCCCCACGGGGCACTGTTTTGCTTTCACCCCTCAGGGAGGTTGTGCAGGAACATCTTCACTCCGAGCCCTTCTCCCCCACGATGCCGGGGGGAGGCACCTGCAGCCCCCCGGATCCTCCCCAGAGCAGTGGCATTTCCAGGAACCTCCTTCCCCAGCAGATGAGGGAGGCTCTGCACGCAGAGGATGCTCGGTGGCTGCTCCCCCTGGGTGACTCACCCGCGTCCCTTTGTGTCCCCGCAGCTGCCGTGAGCCCGTGCCCCTCCCCGCGGGTGCCCCAGGCCGTCCCCATGGACCTGCGCATCGGGCAGCGCCTGCTCAAGCCCCAGGACACGGCGCTGCTGGCCCTGAAGCAGCAGCAGCTGCAGCACCAGCTCTTCCTGGCCAGCCTGCACCAGCAGCAGGTGGAGCAGCTCGCCCACCAGCACGTCAGGGTATGGGACGGGGCAGGGTGGGCGCACACCCCGCTCTGGGCAGGCTTTGGGGCAGGACCGGGCGCTTTGGAGGGTGAATGTTGCCCCCAGAGTGCACGGCAGTACCAGAATCAGGGCTGGCTTTGGGTTCAGCTCTCTGGGCAGGAACTCATAGATTTTTATTTTATATCATAGATTTATTTTATATCATAGATTTTTTTTTCCCTTCTGTACTCAACAAAGATTTTTAGTTTTTGCCGCGTTGCAACGCGGCAGACGTGCCCAAACGCCCTGCGAGGAGGCAGCGAGTGGGAACAGACAGGTTTTGACTTTTACGATGTCCCCAGGGAGAGCAAAGCGTCCCTGGAGACCAAAACGTGTCAGATTTGTTGTGATGGAACAACTTCACACGTTCCAGTGAGCCTGAGTGACACAAGGGGCTGTCCCAGACTGCTCTGTCCCCGTGTCCCCCTGCCTGGGGCCAGGGGGATTATGGGGTCCTGTGCCCATGTCCCTGTCCCACAGGTGGCCATGGAGGGGTCACAGGGCTCTGGGGGGGTTATGGGGTCCCTGCCATGTCCCTGTCCCACAGGTGGCCATGGAGTCCCCACACCGTGAGGCTGAACCGGGCCAGCAGGAGCAGGAGCTGCGCCAGATCCTCAACAAGGACAAGAGCAAGAGGAGTAAGGGGGGCTCAGGGGAGGGGGCTCGGGGGGTTCTGCCCTTAGCCAGACCAAGCTCTGCCTTCCTCTGGGGGAAAGGGCTGGGAGAGCACCCACAGAGCGGGGCTGCAACCCCGCTGGGACCCCTGGGCTGGGTTTGCAGCCCTCCAGATTGGATTTGCAGCTCCTCAGACTGGGTTATCAGCCCCCCAGAGTGGGTTTGCAGCCCCCCAATGTGGGTTTGCAACCCCCAAACTGGGCAATCAGCCCCCAGACGGGGTTTGGAGCCCCCCAGACTGGGCTATCAGCCCTCAGATGGGGTTTCAGCCCCCAGTCTGGGTTTGCAGCCCCCGATCTGGGTGTCAGCCCCTCCCAGCCGCGGTCTCCCGGCGCCCTCTGGTGCCGGCGCTGGAGGAGCCGCCGGGGGCTCGCTCCCAGTTTTGGGACGCGCAGGGCTCCACATCGCGCCTGATTAATTATTAATTATTAACCACTTAATTAACTCGCGCTCGGAGGTGCCGGATGCCGGCACAGATCCATGGAGTGTCCCTGCTGTAAGCACGGAGCGTTCCTGCTGGGACAGACAGACGGGGAGCGGGGTGGGAGCAGAGCCAGAGCCAGCGGTGCCCCTCGGGGGTCCCCAGCCATCCCCCAGCCCGGGGTCGGGGTCCTGCCCGCAGGGACCCTTCAGAGCAGCTCTGAGCCCCGTGGGGTCACTGTGGTCACCGTGCAGGTGCCGTGGCCAGCACGGTGGTGAAGCAGAAGTTGGCCGAGGTGATCCTGAAGAAGCAGCAGGCGGCTCTGGAGAGGACCAGCAACGCCCCCGCTGCGGCCCTGCCCTACAGGTAAAGCAGCTGCCCCCAAAAGGACCTGCCCGTGCCCCAAACCTGCCCAGGGGCAGCTGGGAAGGGGCTCCTGCTTCTCCCCGCAGGTCTCTGGAGCCCCTGGAGCCCGAGGGTCCCCCCCCTGCCATGCTCAGCACGTTCCTGTCCCCCGTGCCCAGCGCTTCTCTCGACACCCCCGAGCACTTCCCACTGCGGAAAACAGGTACGGCCTCGGGGATGTCCCCGTGTCCTTCTTGGCCTTGGGAATGTCCCTGTGTCCCTCAAGGCCTCAGGGATGTCCCCGTGTCCCTCAAGGCCTCAGGGATGTCCCCGTGTCCCTAAAGATCCCCGGGGTTGTCCCCATGTCCCTGGCTGGAGCTGGCACTGGCCCCACAGAGCCCACCCAGCACTGACCCCTGTCCCCGCAGCGTCCGAGCCCAACCTGAAGGTTCGGTGCAAGCCCAGGAAGTGCCTGGAGCGGCGCAAGAACCCCCTGACCCGCAAGGAGAGCGCCCCCCCCTCGCTGAAGAGGCGCCCGCCCGACGCCATCGGTGAGGCCTGGGGGGACCCCGGGGCTGGGCTGGGCTGGGACAGCTCCTGTGTCACCCCTGTGTGGGGACAGTGACACCGGGGCTTGGTGTGTGCTCCCCAGGGGACAGCTCCAGCTCCTGTGTCACCTCTGTGTGGGGACAGTGACACCGGGGCTTGGTGTGTGCTCCCCAGGGGACAGCTCCAGCTCCTGTGTCACCCCTGTGTGGGGACAGTGACACCAGGGTTGGATGTGTCCTCCCCAGCGGCTGGGCTGGGGTGGTTTGGGATTGGGGAACTGGGAGATGCTGGTGTGGGATTGGGGAACTGGGAGATGCTGGTGTGGGATTGGGGAACTGGGAGATGCTGGTGTGGGATTTGGGAGCCTGGAGGTGCTGCTGCAGCTGCTCCTGCTGCTTTTGGAGCCCAGGCTGGACCTGCAGGGCTGGAACTGCCCCAGATCTGGCATGGAGAGCTCCCACCATGGAGTGCTGCCCTCTGAGGAGGATTCAGCCCCAGAAGGGTGGGGGGCAGAGGTTGGAGGGGCTGGGGGGCTGTGCCCTCACCCCATGTCTGTCCCCCCAGACTCGTCCCCCAGCAGCAGCAGCACCCCCGTGTCGGGCTGCAGCTCTCCCAACGACAGCCTGCCCGCCGAGCACGCCGCGCTGCCCCCTGCCCCCGGCGGGGCCCACGAGGTCAGCCCGGGGGCTTTGGGGGCCTCTCTGGGCTCAGGGGGAGGGCACCAGCCCAGCTCTGAACCCCCTGCCCAGAGCTGCCTCTCCCTGCATGCTGGGGTGCTCTGGGGTGCTTTGGGATACCCTGGAGATTCCCTGGGATGCTTTGGGATGATCTGGGATACCTCGGAGTGCCCTGGGATGATCTGGGATGCCCTGGGATGTCCTTGAATGCCCTGGGATGCCCTGGGATGCCCTGGGATGTCCTTGAATGCCCTGGGATGCCCTGGGATGCCCTGGGATGCCCTGGCATTCCCTGCTCCAGGATGCTCTCCCCAGCCCAGCACTTGTCCCACACCCACCCTCTGTCAAGGTGCATTTCCCCTGTGCCAGCGCTGTCCCGTCCCATGGGTGTCCCCAGAGCTGTCCCCGTGTCCCTGTCCCGGTCCCTGGCTGGAGCAGGGCTCTGATGGCTCCCGTTTGCTGCAGACGCCGCTGGCGCAGCGGCTGCTGATGCAGGAGAGCTCCCTGGCCCAGTTTGCCCTGCAGAGCGCGGCCTCCCTGCCGGCCATCACCCTGGGGCTGCCGGCCACCACCGGCGCCAGGGTAGGTGCCCAGGCTGGACCCCAGCACTGCTCCCTTCCCTTGGGGTCTGGGGCTCCTGGTGCTGCCCACGGGCACGGTGGGGACAATCCTGTGCCGTGTCCCTGTGACTGTCCCTGCCCTATCCCTGCCCCATCCCTGCTCCGTCCCTGTCCCATCCCTGTCCCATCCCTGGCCCCATCCCTGTCCCATCCCTGTCCCATCCCTGGCCCCATCCCTGCCCCATCCCTGCTCCGTCCCTGTCCCATCCCTGTCCCATCCCTGACCCCATCCCTGTCCCATCCCTGTCCCCATCGCTGTCCCTGTCCCTGTCCCTGTCCCATCCCTGTCCCTGTCCCCACAGGGTGACACAGAGCGCCGGGCGCTGCCCAGCCTGGCTCACCGTGTCCCGGTGCTCAATGGGCCAGTGCTCCCATTGCTGTCCCTGTCCCTGTCCCTGTCCCTGTCCCATCCCTGTCCCTGTCCCCACAGGGTGACACGGAGCGCCGGGCGCTGCCCAGCCTGGCTCACCGTGTCCCGGTGCTCAATGGGCCGGTGCTCCCGGGCTCGCACCCGCCCGTCTTCATCCCGGCCGGCCTGGAGCAGCACGAGGCCGGCGGCGCCCTGTCCCCCCGGCTGCAGCCCGTCATCATCCTCGAGCCCTCGGTCACCCACGCGCCGCTGGTGGCGGGTCAGTGTCTGCCTGGGGTCGTGGGGACAGTGACAGGGACAGGGACAGGGACATGGCAGTAGCACCCAGGCGGGGAATAGATTGGTTTTGTTAACGAACTGCTCACAACAAGATTGCTTTCACATGGGAACTGCAAAATGCTGGCTTGGCTTAGAAGAAATGACTTCTAAAATCAGCCAGAGAAGGCTTTTCTCTATAAATTTACATTTCATAGTATTTTTACTTATTTTATATTATTATCTGTATATTAAAATATTATAATATAAAACATAGTATAATAGAAATAAAATAATGTGATATATTCATGTTATTGATATAAATTAATATAGTATTGATATTTATGTTATTTAATTTTTAAATTCTATTTTAAAAATTTATTTCTTTTTTTGTCCCTGCAGTGCCAGGCCTGGGGGCTGTGCCCTTCTCCTTCGCCCCGTCCCTGGTGCCCGCGGAGCGCCTGGCACTGCCCGGCCAGCACAAACCGCTGGGCAGGACCCGCTCGGAGCCGCTGCCACCCAGCCCCAGGGCCGTGCAGCAGCACCTGCTCTTCCAGCAGCACCACGCCCACTTCCTCGAGAGGCTCAAGCAGCAAACGCACCTGGGCAAGGTGAGACCCACCAGGCAAAAAGAACGGAAATGGAGAGAAAAAAAATTAATTTATCTGTCTTTTTATCTAATTGCAAAATATTGCTTAAACCTGTGGAGAAGAAGGTAAAGAAAAAGGACTGGCTTCTGCCTTAAAATTTCTATTTTGTTATGTATATATAACACATAACACATAACATATAACATATAACATATAATATATAATATATAATATGGTATATTGTATAGATTATATACAATATACAATATACTACATATAATATATAATTTATAGATATAATTAATATATAATATAGCTATCTTTTAACATTTGTTTTTAGTTTCATTTTTCTCTCAACAACGTCTGTCTTATTCTACAACATTTCTAAATCAGTATTTTTTATCTCTTTATACACAAATATATCAAAAATATATATAAGTTTATATATACACAAATATATATACATATATATATAGATATATATACAAATATATATAAAATATATGTGTATGTGTGTCTGTATATATATACAGATATAAATTTATATACAAATATATACTCTGTGAGCCTTTTGTTGGGCTTGAGGAATTTCCTAGCCACGTGTTTTTCACACTCCCCGGCTGCAGCGCATGCCCAAGTCCAGCGAGAAGCCCCGGCTGCGGCAGATCCCGTCCTCGGAGGACATGGAGGCCGAGGGGACCCTCCCGGCGGCCGCGGCCGAGGCTGCGGACCCCGGCAGGGCCCGGGTGGAGCCGCCCCGGCCCGGCAGCAGCGGGAAGGAGCCCGAGAGGACGCAGAAGATGGGGCAGCCCCAGGAGGAGCTGGTCCTGCAGCAGGTGCGGCAGGGAGGGGAGCCCTGGGGAGCCCTGGGGACACGGGACTGTGCCTGCCTGGAGCCCGGGCAGCTCCCAGGGACAGGGGCAGAGCTGCGGCCACCGCTGGTGGCAGCACAGCTGGGTATTGTCCCCGAATTGCCGCGTATCGTCCCCGAATTGCTGGAACTTTGTGCTCACCTTGCCGGGCATCGTCCCCGAATTGTGGGGTTTTGTCCCCGAATTGCTGGAATTTAATGCTCCAGGTTTCTGGAACTTTGTGCTCACCTTGCCGGGCATCGTCCCCGAATTGCCGGGTTTTGTCCCCGAATTGCCGGGTTTTGTCCCCGAATTGCCGGGCTTTGTCCCCGAATTGCCGGGCTTTGTCCCCGAATTGCCGGGTATCGTCCCCGAATTGCTGGAACTTTGTGCTCACCTTGCCGGGCATCATCCCCGAATTGCCGTGTTTTGTCCCCGAATTGCCGGCTCTGTCCCACCGCTGCTGTCACTGCGAGGCTGAGCCGGCAGGGAGCAGCAGATGCTGGGACAGTCCTGTCCTGTCCTGTCCTGCCTTGTCCTGTCCCATCCCGTCCCGTTTTGCCCTGTCCTGCTTGTCCTGTCCTGTCCCATCCCGTCCTGTCCCAGCTCCGAGCCCGGAGCAGCCGCTGGATCCGCCCAGGACACACCAAGCAGGGCTCTGTCCCCCGTCTCCCGTGCTGGGGACACTGACCCCTGTCCCCTGACGCTGTCCTTGTCCCCAGGCCCTGCTGTGGGACTCCTTCCAGCGGGTGCAGCAGCAGCTCCTCAAGCGCCAGCCCCTGGCCGACCCCCCCGTGCTCCCCCCCGGCCACCGGCCCCTGTCCCGGGCCCAGTCGTCCCCGGCCACGGCCACCGTGTCCCTCCCTGCCCAGGACACCAAGGCGCTGGCCCTGCCCGTGCAGGAGCAGCCGCCCAAGCCACACTTCACCACAGGTATGGTCGCACCTGTAGGGCTGTCACCGCTGGGCGGGGACAGGAGGGGACCTGGGGGTGTCCTGGGGTGGCTCCACATCGATCTGGGTCAGTCCCGGACTTGGGAGTGACAGGAGAGAGTGGGGGGGGCCCTTCTCCTTATCTTGGGCGGCTTTTCTGGCAGGGTTCGCCCACCTGTCCTGGGAAGGCAAGGCAGGTTTGGGAGAGAGGCCCTGAGGATTTGGGGCAGAATCTCCCGTGGTTTGGGATCAGAATCTCCCGTGGTTTGGGATCAGAATCTCCCGTGGTTTGGGGGCAGAATCTCCCGTGGTTTGGGATCAGAATCTCCCATGGTTTGGGGGCAGAATCTCCCGTGGTTTGGGGGGGATTTTGGTCAGTATTTGGGGTCTCGGAGCCCCTGCAGAGGAGCTGAGGGAGCAGCTCTGGCGGTGCCTGGCAGGGCTGGTGTATGACTCGGTGATGCTGAAGCACCAGTGCTCCTGTGGGGACAACAGCAACCACCCCGAGCACGCGGGCAGGATCCAGAGCATCTGGTCCCGGCTGCAGGAGCGGGGCCTGCGCAGCCGCTGCGAGGTGAGCTCAGAGGGCTGGGCTGGGCCCTGCTCTGCCCTTCCTGAACCCATCCCGTCCCTCCTGATCCCATCCCGTCCCTCCTGATCCCATCCCATCCCATCCCATCCCATCCCATCCCATCCCATCCCATCCCATCCCATCCCATCCCATCCCATCCC
>JAWWLW010000103.1:8259130-8273486 GCA_035041385.1 Myiothlypis coronata | reverse complement strand
GAATTGGGTGGGAATTGGGGGGAATTGGGTGGGAATTGGGGGGAATTGGGTGGGAATTGCAGCCCCTGGGGGCTCTGCACAGCCCCTGTGCTCCCTGCAGTTCCACTGGAACAGGGTGATTTCCCCAGCTCTGCCATCCGGACCCTGAACTCGCCTGGTTCGGGGATGGGATTGTGGGGATTTCTGAATTGTGGGGATTCCTGAATTTGTTTGGATTCCTGGATTGTGGGGATTCCTCAATTTGTTGGGATTCCTGGATTGTGGGGATTCCTGAATTTCAGGGGTTCCTGGATTTATTTGAATTCTTGAATTTTGGGGATTCCTGGATTGTGGGGATTCCTGGATTTCCCTAAAAATTGTGTGGACAAGACTTTCTCTAAAATCCCCAGTTTTCCAAGAAAGGCAGGGATGGCAAATATTTGGTTTCCCTTTCAAATCTGTATTTTTAAGGATTTCACACGTGGATTCTCATCCCTGTGCAGCAGGAAAACTCCACGGGGAGTTTCTTTAGGCTGAGCCAAGGGATGTTGTTGGGGTTGTGACCCCACACAGCTTCTCCACCCACCCAGGACAACCCCGTGGGGCTTCTGAGCAAACAACAAACACAGAAAAGCTCCAACAAAACAACCCCCAAACGTTCTCCCTTTGGTCTGGGGCCAAGGAAATCACGGCAGGGATTTGGAGCCATTCCCTAGGGAACGTTCAGGAGTTTGGAGCTGGGAATGCTGAGTCAGGGCTTGGAGCTGCTCCAGGAGGGATGGACCGACCTTTGTCATGGAAATGAGGACATTCCCAGGTTTTCTGGGGGCTTTGTCATGGAAATGCAGAAATTCCCAGGTTTTTTGGAGGGCTTTGTCATGGAAATGAGGCGATTCCAGGATTTTTGGATGTCACAGCAGGGCAGGGAAATGCGGTGACATCCCTGCAGGCTGTCCCCAAACGAGGAGGTGGCAGGAGCACCCCCAGCCCTCCCAGTCCCCCCCAGTACTCACACTGGTGCTGGGTGATGGCCAGGGCCAGGAAGGCACAGAAGCCCAGCCCGGAGAGGGCAGAGAAGAGGATCCCGACGGAGAGGAAGAACCTCAGCCCTTTTAACCAGGTCCTCCAGTAATCCTGCAGGTACATCACATGCGTGATTAGGGCCCAGAGCGCCAGCACACCTGTCCAGGTGACAGCAGGGACATCAGAATGGTACCTATGGACAGGTAAAACACAGCCCAACCCCCCAGAACAGCCCCTCAGCCCCTCCTGCCCAAGCCCTCCCTGCAGCTGCCAGGACCTGCTGCCCCCCCTGCCCAGGACAGGCTGGGCTCCCAGCCCAGGACCAATCCCCCCGTGCTGGGGGTCCCCAGGCTGGCAGGGGGGATTTGGGAGCGGGCAGATCCCGTGGCCAGAACCGCAGAGTCATCGCACCCCAAACTGTGCCAGGGTCTGGTGACAGAGCTGAGCCCCGAGTTCCCCAAAATCCACCTCCCCCACTTCCTGCCGCCCCGGGTTGCAGCGCTTTTGAGGCACATTTCAGACAGAAATGGGGAACTCGGGGTTTGGAGTCAGCAAAAAGCTGCTCCCTGCTGAGCCTGCCCGGGTGACTCAGCAGAACTGCCCTGAATGCTGAGTCAAGGTTTGCTGTTCCCACCCGACATCGACACCGACATCAACATCGACATCGACATCAACACCAACATCAACACCGACATCAACACCAACACCAACATCAACATCAACATCAACACAGACATCAACATCAACACCAACATCGACATCAACATCGACATCAACATCGACATCAACATCGACACCAACATCAACATCGACATCAACATCAACATAGACATCAACACCAACATCGACATCAACATCAACATCGACATCAACACCGACATCGACATCGACACCGACATCAACATCAACATCGACATCAACATCCACATCGACATCGACATCAACATCAACATCGACACCGACATCAACATCAACATCGACATCAACATCAACACCGACATCGACATCAACACCGACATCAACATCAACATCGACATCGACATCGACATCAACATCAACATCGACATCAACATCGACACCGACATCAACATCGACACCGACATCAACATCAACACCAACACCAACATCGACATCAACATCGACATCGACATTGACATCGACACCGACATCAACATCGACACCGACACCGACATCGACACAGACAGCAACACCAACATCAACATCGACATCAACATCCACATCGACATCAACATCGACATCGACATCGACATCAACATCCACATCAACACCAACATCGACATCGACATCAACATCAACATTGACATCAACACCAACATCAACATTGACATCGACATCAACATCCACATCGACATCGACACCGACATCAACACCAACATCAACATCAACATCACTGCTGCTGCTGCTGCCGCCCCAGCGCTGGGGGAGAGCAGCACCAGGGTCACTCGAGTTCCCAGCCCAAACCCTGACCTAAATCCTGACCCAAACCCTGATCCAAACCCTGACCTAAATCCTGACCCAAACCTGATCCAATTCTAATCCAAATCCCGATCCAAACCCTGACCCAAACCCTGACACAAACCCTGACCCAATTCCAATCCAAATCCTGACCCAAACCCGCCCAAACTCTCACCCAAACCCTGATCCAATTCTAATCCAAACCCTCACCCAAACCCTGACACAAACCCTGATCCAATTCCAATCCAAACCCTGATCCAGTCCCTGACACAAACCCTGATCCAATTCCAATCCAAATCCTGATCCAGTCCCTGACCCAAACCCTCACCCAAACCCTGATCCAAAACTGATCCAAGCCCTGATCCAGTTCCAAGCCAAACCCTGATCCCACCCTTATCTAAACCCTGACCCAAGGCCCAGTCTAAACATTGACCCAAAGCCCGATCCAATTCTGATCCAAGCCACGACCCAAGATCAATTTTTAATTGATCAGGGCAAGATCAATTCCTGGGTAAAACACAAAAACCTCCCAGCACCCTTGGGAGGAGCTGAAATAAACCCCAGGAGTTCAAAGCAGGGCTGGGGAACGACTCTCTCCCATCAGACCCAAATATTTGGATAATATTTGGGTTGTTTGAGCTCAAGGGAAATTAATTTTGCCTCTCTGCAAGCATCCAAACAAAAACTGGGACAAACACAAGGTTTTGTCAGCCTCCTGCTCCTCCTGGAGGGCTCCTTCAATCCCAGAGGAGCTTTTTGGGAATGTTCCATTTGTCACACATGGAAATCCTGGGGAAAAACAACAAATCTGCAGCAGAGGCCAAAAAAAAAATCCCCAAACAAACACCAAAAATTCAGATTTATTCTGCAAGGAGCCCCCTGACTGCAGCATTCCTGCAAGGAGCATCTCCATCCCAGCTCCAAACGTGTGGTGATGGCAAAGAAAATGAGGGGAAAAATGAAAAGTAACGCTCAAAACCCCTGAAAATGGGGACTAATTCCAAGACTGGGTTTTTTTTCTGTGTGTTTACAAAGCCTTCAGTCCTTTTCCAGCTAAACAATCCCCTTTTATCCACTGCAGCTGCAGCATCAGCTGGAAGGAGCTGAAATCCCCACTCCAACAGGAGCTGGGGCTTTGCCAAGTGAAATTTTGCCATTTCCACGTTTGCCAAACTTTGCCTCTCCTGGGGGAGGCCGGGAGCCTCAGCTGGGTTTGGAGCAGGTCAGAAACGGGGGGATTTCCCTGCCAAAACTGCTGGGGCTCCACACTGGGATATTTTAGGAAAGCAGCTCTGGGAGGAGAGGAACCTTGGGAATATTCTGGCGTTGTACCAGATCCCGAGCTCAGCTCCCTCTCCTCCCATTCCCCAGGTGTTTCTAAAATTCTCCAAGAGCCTCCCAAGCCCCTGTGACTGGGTGGAAATGGAATTAAAGCCCTGGGACATATGGGGTTTAATTAATTTCATTAATTCCAGCCTCAGCATCATTTTCCCTCCATGGCACTTCAGACTTGGATCAAGTTTCGACTGTAAATAACAGGGAATTAGTGAAATTTAGGGCTAATTCCCAAGCAGGAAAGGTTCTCTGGGAGATAAGGGAAATATCAACAAACTGATTGCAGAGACAAAGCTGGAGATCCCTCAGAACCAGGAGGAATTCTCCCAGCCAGGAAGCCTGTGGATAAACATCCTCAAACACAGATCCAAAGGCACAGCAGAGGCATTAAAAACGAGATAAACACGGACCAACAGGCAGAGCTTGGCTTAATCAGGGCACTTTGAGGAGGACCTGCAAATTCCGCTGTCAAAATTCCACTCTCAAAATTCCTCTGTCAAAATTCCTCCCTGAGCAGAAACATAGCAGAAAATACCTTCATTTGCTCTTTCTCCTGCATTTCTGGTTCAAGGTCCCCCCAGTTTTGTGCCACCCAGCAAAGTGTGGGAATTCTCTGCCGAATCCCAGCTCCACATCGAATTAAAAGCTTTCTCTCTTTTTTTTTAATTTTTTTTTTTTTTTTGAGGGCGAGGAAGCAGAGACAAGCCCAGCCATGCACCTCACCCCTGGATCCTTTCTAAATTTTAACTTCACTTTCTACTGCTCGTCTGGCAGGAATTCAGGCAGGGAAGCCCTGGAGCTGCAGGACTCTGTTCTGCTCCACCCCAATCATTAACCCAGAGCCACAAACTCCCAAATCCCACGGATTTCTGGGCACATCAGGCGCAGTTTTACCCCTGAAACCCAAACCCCTCTTTTAGAGGGTCTGCTTCCAGCATTTGGGGAAATCAGGACGATTTCTTTTCGCTTCTCTGAAAACTTCAGCCCCAAGGAAGGGGCTCCTTGGCCCCACTGCCGCCTTGACACCCCCAAATTCCGCCCTGACGCTCCCAATTGCTGCCCTGATGCCCCCTCAGCCCTGAGATCCCCCCTCAAAGCTCCCCTCAGCCATGGGGAAGGGGCTCCTCAGCCCCACCATCGCCCTCACAGCCCTCATGGCTGAGGAAGGGGCTCCTCACTGCCCTCACAGCCCTCATGGCTGAGGAAGGGGCTCCTCACTGCCCTCACAGCCCTCAGGGATGAGGAAGGGGCTCCTCACTGCCCTCACAGCCCTCCTGGCTGAGGAAGGGGCTCCTCACACCCCTCATTGCCCCTCAGAGATGAGCGAGGGGCTCCTCGGCCCCACGGCTGCCCTGACCCTCTCCCTCAGGCCCAGCCTCGATCCCTCCCTCACGCCGATCCCGCTCAGCCCTCCCAGCCCGGCCCGGTGCCCGGTGTCCCCTCGCCCCCCAGTACTGTACCCCAGAGCCCTCCCGCCTCAGCCCGGTGTCCCCTCGCCCCCCGGTGCTGTACCCAAGAGCCCTCCCGCCTCAGCCCGGTGTCCCCTCGCCCCCCGGTGCTGTACCCCAGAGCCCTCCCGCCCCGGCCCGGTGCCGTACCCGAGAGCCCGCCGGCCGCAGCCGTGCCGGGCTGGCGCAGCGCGGGCACCACGCTCCAGGCGCAGAAGGCCGAGAGGCCGCTCAGGGCACCGAAGGACGCGTAGGCGACACGGAGCGCCAGGGCCCCGCTCACCGCCATGGCGGCCTCGGCGCGGCCCGCCCACGGCACCGGGACACGCCCCGGGAACGGCGACGGCACCGGGACACGCCTCGGGACACGGCACCGGGACACGCCCCGGGAATGGCAACGGCGACGGGACACGGGAACGGGACACGCCACGGGAACGGGACACGGGGACGGGATCGGGACACGCCCCGGGAACCGGACAGTCCGTGGGACACAGCACCGAGACACGGGAACAGGACACGCCTGGGGTCAGGGACAGTCCCCGGGATAGGGACACTACACGGCACCGTCCGCCGGGGCTTGGGCACGCCCACAGACCCCGGGACACGCCCACAGACACTGGGACACGCCCACAGACCCCGGGACACGCCCACAGACACTGGGACACGCCCCCCGCCCCGCCCCGTTCCAGCGCGCCCCCTGGCGGGCGGGAGGACCGAGGAGGGGACACGGGAGGGACACCGGGGAGGGGACACCGGGGAGGGGACACCGGGGAGGGACACCGGGGAGGACACGGCGGGGTCACCGGGGAGGGGACACCGGGATGGGGACACGGGGGGGACACCGGAGGGACACGGGGGGCGTGGGGACGCCGCGATCCCGCCCGACACAGCTGGGGGACACGGGCGACCCCGACAGGCGTTGGGGACATCTCCGAGTGGCTTTCGCTTCCCCCCGGCCCATCCTGTGGGATTGTGGTCTGGGGACACCTCATCAAAATCCTCGAAGACTCTTTGGGGCTTTTCCGTTCCCTTTTCTCCCTTCCCCTTTTTTATTTGTTTGTTTTTTAAACATTCTTCCCCTTTCTGAGCCCTCGGCTGGGTCCGGCTCTGCTTCATCCGCGGGGACACAAATTTCCAGTGAGGATTGGGGTGAAAATGGGAATTTCCCACCTATTTCCATCATTAATTAATTGTCCTGCGAACGCCACGGGGCCAGAGGCGCTCCCCCAGGCTGGAATTCTGCTTTTCCCGAATTTCCCGGTCCGGCCTCTCCCCAGAGCATCTCTGGGAATGGGGAAGCTCGGCTGGGCTGCTCTAGATGGCAGCAGCCTCCTTCCCTTTCCCGAGACATTCCCCGCTCTTCATCCACCTCCCCACCCCTCCTCCTCCTCCATCTCCCTTCCCCCCTCTCCATCCATCCCTGGGTGTCTCCCCCTGGAATTTGGGTTTTGGAGAGGTTGGACAGGGCTTGGAGCACCCTGGGACGGGGAATTGTCCCTTTCCTTGGAACGGGACAAGGTTCCTGTTCCTCCACCCAGCCCACAGCTCCCACCCTGCTGAGGGAGCCAAAATTCCACCCAGTTTGACCCAAAAGTCCCACCCAATTTGATCCAAAATTCCCCTCAATTTGACCCAAAATTTCCCCCAAACCTGACCCAAAATTCTTCCCCGGTCTGACCCAAAATTCCCCCCCCAATCTGACCAAATATTCCCCTCCAGTTTCACCCAAAACCCGGTGAAATCCCAAAACACCAGTGACACCCTCCAACCTGGTAACACCCCAAAAACCCCGTGAAATCCCAGAACCCCAATGCACCCCAAAAACCCGGTGAAATCCCCAAACCCCGCGACACCCTAAAACGCAGTGAAACCCCCAAAACTCAGTAAAAGCCCGAAATACCCATTTTAACCCCCAAAACCCGGGCTGTCCTTGCCCAAGGACTCGCAGCTCCCGCCCCGCCGTGGGATTTTGAGCGTAAAAACCTCGAGAGCAGCGAAGCAAAAATTCCATTTCCTGCTGCGGCTGCAGGAATGCGCGAGCGGAACGAGCGGCGTCAGCAGCGCCAGGTGAGATCCGAGATCAGAGATCAGACATCGGCTCCTCCTCGCCCCGTTCTCCTCCCCACGCCCGATCCCCCCCGGGAATTCGGGGCCGATTTTGTCATCCCGGCTCTGCTGACTCTGCCCGAGCCTGGGAGATGCTCTGGGGTGATTTTTGTGCAGGTGGGGAACGGCTCAGGGCTGAGGAGGGGCGAAGTCTGGGGTTGTTTTTTGATTTTTGGGGGTTTTTTTTCGTTCTTTTTTTGGGTTTTCTGAGAGATTTTTTTAGGTCTTTTGGGGTTTGTTTCAGGGTGAGTTTTTTGTTGGTTTGGTTTTGTTGGTTTTTGTTGGTTTTTTATTATTATTTTTTGGTTGGTTGGCTGGTTGGGTTTTTGTGGGGTTCTTTTGGCTTTTCAATTTGGGTTCTTTGGTTTTTGTTTTCACTTTTGGACCCAAAATTTGCTTCCTCAGCGCTGCCCACCTCAGGCACCTGGATTTTCCGGAGATGGATGGGATGGAAATGAGGATGGGGAGAGGAGGAGGAAGAGGAACCACTCCAGGTGGGAACAGCGATGTTCCTGCTCCTCCACCCCACCCTGGCCCAGCAGTTCTCACTCTTTTTTTTCACTTTTTGACCCAAAATTGGCTTTCTCAGCACTGCCCACCCCAGGCAGCAGCTCCGGGTGCCACCTGAGGTGCCACCTGAGGTGCCACCTGGGTTTCCAGGGCTGTGGACCTTGGCCCCTCTCCCCAGCACCTGTGGCCAGGTTGCCCGGAGCTTTCCCGGTTATCGCTCCTGCCCGAGCCTCGGGAACAGCTGGGAAACAGCCGGATTTACCGGATGAGGGATCCTTCCTCCTCCTCCCTCCTCCTCCTCCCTCCCGGGGCTGGAGCTGGGAACAAAAGGAGGAAAATCAGCCGGGATGGGGACAGCCCTGTTTGCTTCCCGAGAGTTGGGAACAGCCTGGAGTTCTGTCCTGAGGGCTTGGCCTTGAGGCCGTTTTGTTTTCCCCTTTTAAAGGAACATTTCGGCCACGGGAAGAACTGGGATTGAGACCCCAGAAATGCCAAAGGCCCAAAGGAGAAAGGAAAAGTTGAGGAAATAGAGAGGTGCCAGCTTGTCCTGGCGTGAGGAATGGTCACAAATCCCATCTTTGGGAAGAAGAAACAAATCGCATCTTTGGGAAAAACAAATCCCACCTTTGGGAAAAAGAAACAAATCCCATCTTCGGGAAAAAGAAACAAATCCCGTCTTTGGGAAAAACAAATCCTACCTTTGGGAAAAACAAATCCCATCTTTGGGAAAAAGAAACAAATCCCATCTTTGGGAAAAGCATTGCTTTTCTTTCTCCTCTGTATTACTGGTGGGACTCAGTGGCCTTAGTGGGCTTTTCCAACCTGAACAATTCCACTTTTTCCACTTTTCCACGATTTTCTGGACGCTCAGCCCTCGCTGGACTGAGATCTGAGGCGTCTGCAGCTCCTCGGAGACGCAGATCTGGGAATTGTTTCAGGAAGAAGCCGAGCGGGCACGGAAAGACCGGGAGAACAAGACTCATCACGTTCCCCAGATGATAATGAGGGAATGAAATTAAACCACCTGGGAGACCAAAACTCTCCTTCCTTCCTTCCTCAGGAGCAGCTTCCCCTCCACGGCAGCAATTCCTGCCTGAGCTATCGCCCGTGGACAATCCAGAAATGAATCACGCCCAGAACTGGGGAATGCAGCTCAGATAATTCCTAAAGCTGCTGTTCCAACCCAATAAAACCCCGTGTAACAACAAGGGGCGTCCCATAATTTGTGTTAATTCCGGAATTGCTGCTAATTCTGGCCCAATTAGGAGATAAAACACGGCGCTGGAGCCGCTTATTAAATTACAAATCATCCCGGCTAAATCCGAGGATTATTTAACACCGAGGGTTTGGGGAAACTGCTCCAGAATAACGATGTCAGGGGAGCAGGGGCATTAATCAAAGTAATGAAAACATAAATTAGGGGAGGCTGGGCCAATAAACAGGAAATAAATAGGGTTGGAGGGAGAGAAATACATAAAGCAGCAGCATTAAAGGATAAACCCGCGGTGTTTGGAGCGCTGTAAATTCCCGACCATTTTCCCCAGGACTGGATTTTCGGGGCTGATTTGTGGCCGTGTCCTGGCAAACCGGGGAGATGATAAATACAGGAGATTTCTGCACCCCCAGCTGCCACCAAACCCTCCTTGGGGACACCCAGAGCTCCCAGGTCCCTCCTGGAATTTCTGCCCTGCCCAGGGACCAGACCCAGCCTCTCATTCCCAGGAAATGGAGCCAAAATAGGGGATGGAGTGAAAATATTGGGATTTAACTGGGATTTCACTCCGTTCTGCCTTTGGAGGGGCGAAGAATGGGGAGCAAGGTCAGATGGATCTGCAAACCCAGTTTAGGATTTCAGAGCAGGGTCAGCATTTGCTGCCCTATGGATCTGCAAATCCAGTTTAGGATTTGGGAGCAGGGTCCGGTGGATCTGCAAACCCAGTTTAGGATTTGGGAGCAGGGTCAGCATTCGCTGCCCTATGGATCTGCAAACCCAGTTTAGGATTTGGGATTTTGGGAAGAGATTCCTGCCAGGAGGGCGGTGAGGCCGGAACTGCCCCAAAGCCGGCAGGACCCGCCGTTAATTAATGATTGTCCAAGCGGAGCCGATCGAGCGGGGCTGAAGGAGCGATAAGAGGTTGATAAGGCAGAGCTGGCGGGGCAGCAGCGGCCGCTCCGGGCGATCCAGAGCGGGGCAGCCCCCGGGAACGGCCGCGATCGGTGACCCCGCACCCGCCCCGGGCACGGCCGCGGCTCCCGGGGGCTCCCGAGCCCGGCAAGGGCAGCGCGGGCACCGGGAGGGGTGGGAGCGACCCTGCCTGGGGCGGGAGGAGGGACCAGGGACACCTCGGGGATGTGGGAAATGCGTTTGTGGAAAATTTGATGGGCCAAGAAACGTTTATATTATGTATTATAATTGTATAATACATGTAATTATATAAAATTTATATAATTAATACATATAATTTATATATTTTATACACATAATTATATAATTATATAATAGTTTAAATATTAAAATTGTATTCTATTTAAATATTAAAATTTTAAATATATTATGTTATATTATATTATATTATATTTCATTACATTATATTATATATGGTTACAATTTTTATTATAATTAAGAAATAGTCGGCTTCTGATTGTGATAATGTGAATTATAACATCTGTACTGTCTCACCCTTCTCATAGGACTAAAAATGGAATAACAGGAGCCATTCCTGGGAATGAGGGGTGGGGGCACCCTCATTGCTGGGTCTGAAATGGAATTGGGAATAGGAATGGGATGGGAAAGGGTGGGATAAAATGGGATTGGGCTGGGATAGAATGGGATAAAATAGGATTGGGCTGGGATGGGATAGGGACAGGGATAGGATAGGGTGGGATAAAATGGGATTGGGCTGGGATGGGGTTGGAATGGGGCGGTGGAGCCCCATCCCGAGGAGGAACCGCCCGCAGTCCCCCCGCAGGGCCCGGGCTGGTGCCTCTCCCCTGCTTGGGATGCCGGGGTGGGGCCGCCCGGGCTCCAGGAGCCGCTGCCTTCCTCAGGCCTCTTCCTCCTGCCCTTAATGAGCTCGATTTGCATGGGGGGACGTGTCTGGGCCCGGCCGAGGGGAGCCCGGCTGGAAGAGCCCCAGAGCAGCTCCTGGGGCAGCTCCTGGAGTCAGGGAGGTTCTGGTGGTCCCGGAGCCCCCAGGAATCCCGGGGAAAGCATCCTCGGCCCCCAGGCACTCGCAGGGGCAGCAGGGAGGGGTCAGGGGGAGGAAGGTCAGGATCCGTCCCTGTCCCGCTGCTCAAGGCTGTGCCCAAGGGAGGCCCCAGCTCGGAGGGACAGACTGGGGACCCCGTGTGACCCCCAGAGCCGCTCGGGTGCCTGGGCAGGAGGGGGAGCAGGGGAGGCTCAAGGAACTTCCCCAAATTCCTCGAGTCCTGCTGATGATTCCCATCCCTGCTCCAGCTGGGGCGGGGGCTGATTTAAAGGCAGACTTGGATTTTAAAAATCGGGATTTATTTCAGAAGTAAAGGCTCCTTTTTGGCCAAAAACCCCAGTAAAAGCTCTCCTAGGACCGCTGGGCCCCACCCCAACTTTGCTCCAGCTGGGGGCTGGGGGCTGGGGGCCACCTCCCCAGTATGAACCGTCCCCAGTTTAACAACCCAGAGTGAAAGCCATTGCCAGCATGAACCATTCCCAGCATGAACCATCCCCAGCATGAACCATTCCCAGTACAAACCATTCCTACTACGACCCATTCCCAGTACGAACCATCCCCAGCACAAACCATTCCCAGTACGAAGCATCCCCAGCATGAACCATTCCCAGTATAAACCTTTCCCAGTGTGAACCTTTCTCAGTATGAACCATTCCCACTACGACCCATTCCCAGTACAATCCATTCCCAGTAAAAACCATTCCCAGTACAAAGCCCCTCCCTCTTCCAGCCTCTCTGGGTTCCCCCACCAGGCTGGGCAGGGCAGGGGAGCCCCCTGTGTTCCCCTCCAAAGCCCAGGTTTGAGGTGCTCAGGGACTCCTGGAGACCCCCAAAACCCAGTCCCGGGGGTCCCGGGGGTCCCGGGGGTCGGGGCTGTGCCTCCCCCATGGCCCAGGGCGGGTCCCGGGGGTCCCTCCCGCCCGGGTCCCGGCGCGGGGCCGTGGGAGCCGGGGAGGGGCCGCGGGCGGAGCTGCCGTGCCCGGGGCGGGCCCTGCGCGGCGGCGGCGGCGGAGCCGCTCCCGAGCCCGGCCCCGTCCCGAGGAGCCGCGGAGCAGCCCCGGGGCCGCGATGGCCTCGGCCCCCCCCGCCGCATGAAGGTGCGCGGGGCCGGGCCGGGGGCGGCGGCCGGGGGGGCGCGGAGGGGCGCGGGGCCGCGGCGAGCGGGGCTGGAGCCCCCCGGGGGTCCCGGAGCGGACGGAGCGCGGCTCTCGGGGCTGCTCAGGAGGATGCACTTGTTCCGGAGCTCCAGCTACGACGTGCGGCTGGAGGGGGCCGGGGGCAGCCTGCCCCGCATCCAGGGGATCCGCTGGGTGAGTGGGGCCGGGGGGAGCGCGTCCCCAAATCCGCTGGGGGAGCGGGGGGAGCGTGTGCCCAAACCCGCTGGGGGAGCGGGGGTAGAGTGTCCCTAAATCCACCGGGTCAGTGTGGGGAGCGTGTGCCCAAGTCTGCTCGATCAGTGAGGCCGGGGTCTCCCCAGCCCCGGGAATCTGGGAATGAGAGGAGAGGAGAGGAGGGGAGGGAGTCCAGGAGCGCGGGGAGCCAGGTGAGGGTGGCAGGAGTCAGGTGAGGGCGCGGGGAGTGAATCCAGGCGTGCGGGTCAGGGTACGAGGAGCCAGGCGAGGGAGGGAGGAACCAGGTGAGGGTACCGGGAGTGAATCCAGGCGTGCAGGGAGCCAGGTGAGGGCACAGGGGGGCCAGGTGAGGGCACAGGGAGCAGGTGAGGCTGCAGGTGAGCTGCGCAGGCTGGGACAGGCGGAGCGGAGCGGAACGGGCGGCCAGGCGTGAAGCGAGCCCGGTGCCAGGTGCCCGGCGGCGCATCCCAGCAGGAAGGACATTCCAGGGGGAACATTCCAGGGGGAACATTCCGGGGGGACATTCCCGGTGGGACATTCCCTGGGGGACATTCCCGAGGCACGAAGCGTTTCCCCGCTCCCTCACCCGTTCCCGCAGCAGGGATTTGTCCCCTGGCATCGCGACCTCCCTGCACTGGCCCCGGGAGCTGGAGGGAGCCCCCGGGGTCCGGGCCCTGCTCTCGGCCCCTCCTTGTCCCCTCTCGGCCCCTCCTTGTCCCCTCCAGGCGGGGAGGTGACCCTGGAGCCCCGGCAGAGCTTCCGGAGCTTTGCGTCCTTCCCCTTCCCTCGCTGCTTGGCCTGGGACACTTTTCAAGAAAAACGTGGAATTATTTTAGGGGGCAACTCCCCTTTGGGCATTTCCATGCAGCACAGGGGCTCCCTCTCAGATAAGTTTTCCTCGCTTTTTCCCTGTCTTCCCGATTTATTTTTCTCTCCAAAACTTTCAGGAACAGACTTTGGGGAAGGTTTTGGAGGGGCACTGAGCCCGGGGAGCCAGGCAAGCAGCAGGCCTGGAGCATTCCCGGGTTAAACTGGGATCAGTCCCAGCAGCCCTGGCTGCAGTGGCACCTGTGGCACGGCAGGAGTGTCCCCTCTGTGGGGACACCCGGGGATCGAGGGCACTGGAGCTGATCCCAGCCGGGAAAGGGGGATTTAGTCCCAGCACAGCCATGCCTGGGCAGGTGAGGGGCAGGGAAGCGCCTCAGGAGTCACACAGGCCCCTTGTCCCCGTCACTGGAAGCTCCTGGAAACTCCTCCCGGCATCCCGGCTCCATCTCCTCCCCCTTGGGGACCCGATCCCAGCAAATCCCTCCCGGCTCCAAAGGACAGCAGTGTCCCCGGGCGGCTCCATCCTACCCAGGGGACAAGTGCCACTGTGCCAGTGACTCCTGGAGACCCCCAAAACCCAATCCCGGGTGTCCCAGGGGGTCCCGGGGGTCCCGGGGCTGTGTCTCCCCCCACGGCGAGGACAGCAGAGCTGGAGTGGGTCCCCGAGCCCATCCTGGAGTGTGCCCAGGCAATCCCGGTGGGTGCCCAGTCCCATCCCGGGGGGTGCCCAGCCCCATCCCGGGGGTGCCCAGTCCCATCCCGAGGGGTGCCCAGTCCCATCCCGAGGGATCCCAGTCCCATCCCGGGGTGTGCCCAGTCCCATCCCGGGGGGTGCCCAGCCCCATCCCGGGGGGTGCCCAGCCCCATCCCAGGGAGTGCCCAGCCCCATCCCGAGGGATCCCAGTCCCATCCCGGGGGGTGCCCAGCCCCATCCCGGGGGGTGCCCAGTCCCATCCCGGGGGTGCCCAGTCCCATCCCGAGGGGTGCCCAGTCCCATCCCGGGGGGGCCCAGTCCCATCCCGGTGGGTGCCCAGTCCCCTCCCGCGGGATCCCAGTCCCAGCCCGGGGGGTGCCCAGCCCCCGCCCCGGG
>JAWWLW010000103.1:8239702-8259030 GCA_035041385.1 Myiothlypis coronata | reverse complement strand
GGGTGC
Source organism: Myiothlypis coronata (assembly GCA_035041385.1). NCBI lineage: Eukaryota > Metazoa > Chordata > Aves > Passeriformes > Parulidae > Myiothlypis > Myiothlypis coronata. The sequence goes on along the minus strand of JAWWLW010000103.1, from coordinate 8,259,024 downwards.
CCAGTCCCATCCCGGTGGGTGCCCAGTCCCATCCCGAGGGATCCCCGTCCCATCCCGGTGGGTGCCCAGCCCCATCCCAGGGAGTGCCCAGCCCCATCCCGGGGTGTGCCCAGCCCCAACCCGGGGTGTGCCCAGTCCCATCCCAGGGAGTGCCCAGCCCCATCCCGGGGGGTGCCCAGCCCCATCCCGGGGGCTGCCCAGCCCCGTCCCGTGGGATCCCAGCCCCATCCCAGAGGATGCAGCGCCGAGCCCCGGCCTGCGGAGGCTGCGGATGGGCGAGGACTTTCTCCGGAGCCCTGAGGCCCGAAATAGCCGCGCTTGTTTTCCTCGGGATCCCAAACAAAAGCGGCCGCGAGCGCGGAACGGCCGCTGGCGGCCTTGGCCGGGCGCCCGGCGCTGCCGGAATCCTGGAGAAAGGCAGGATCCCGGCGCGTCCCGTGGGCAGGAAGATGGAAAAGGCAACTCCTTAGGAAGCTGCTCGGAGCCACGGCGCCACGAGGAGGGGGCTGGGGGCGTCCTGCAGGTCCTGAGCCCGGGTGGATGCTCCAGGGAGGGGGTTTGGGGACAACAGGGGGGGTTTGGGTGATTCCAGAGCTGCCCTGGCAGGGAGGAATCTCGGGAAGGAGGAATCTGATCCTCGAGCGGGGTTTTTGTGTCTCTTTCGGTGTCCTTGGAGCACGGCCTGGCTCTGGGCCCCAAGGGCAGAGCTCACTGCTGGGGGACAGCTGAGGCCCTTTGGGGACCTGGGCAGAGGGACACCAGGGTGTCACCTGGACCCACAGGGTGGCACAAACCTGCTGTGCCCAGGAGGTGACAGGGACCTCCTGCATCCACAGAGGTGACAGGGACACCCTGCACCCAGGAGGTGACAGGGACACCCTGCGCCCATGGGGTGACACAGATCTCCTACACCCAAAGGGTGGCAGGGACCTCTGGCTCCCACGGGTGGCACCTCGGTGTCCCCAGAGCGGCCCCGTGTCCCCAGCTCCTCCCGGCTCCCGTTTGCAAACATTTGCTCGGCGTGGTTCCCGCTGCCCGCGGCCGTCACGGGGCTCGGCAGAGTTTGCAGAGCGCCTGAGTCACCGTGTCCCTGCCTTGGGGACGCCGTGGCCGGCTCAGCAGCGCTGTCCCAGCCTGGGTGACACCGTGGCCAGGTGACACACGTCTCTGCAGCGTTCCCAGAGCCGCTCGTGGCTCCTCCAGTTCCTCCCGAGCCGTTGAGAAGTGCTGGGAGCAGGTGGAGGCTCGGCCTCGAGGATCCTGCACTAATTAATTCCTGCACTAATCAACTCCTGCCCTCCTCAATTGGAAATCCATCCAGACCGTCTCCCTGCCCTGGGATTGCCCCAACCTCCCCACCCGGACCGCGGGAGGATCCCCGCAGACGCCAATTTTTGGGTGCCCTCCCGCGCTCTGCGGGACCCCCACACGCGGGAAGGGGACCCCAAAATACCCCTCGGAGGGTGCCCCGTGCCGGGTGAGCGCTCCCGGTGCCGGGAACTGAACTGGTCTGACGAGTGCGGGCCGGGCTTGTTTATCCAGGGCCGCGGCCAGGAGGGGCCCGGGAGCCGCGGTCCCCGCGGGCAGCGCCGCCACCGGGGCTCGGCCACCTTTGCCCCGCGATCGGGGCGGGGCCGCGGGACAGGGGCTCGTCCCTCCGTGCGTTTGGTTTACCCGGAGCATCCCCGAGGGGGAGAGCTGGGAGAAAAATGAGCTGGAGAGGGGGACTGGAGTCAGGAAATGGGTGCTGGATTCAGGAAATTGGTGCTGGGGTCAAGAATTGAGTGCTGGGTTCAGGATCTGGGTGCTGGGGTCAGAATTTGGGTGCTGGGGTCAGGATCTGAGTGCTGGGGTCAGGATTTGGGTGCTGGGGTCAGGATCTGGGTGCTAGGGTCAAGATTTGGGTGCTGGGTTCTGGATTCAGGATTTGAGTTGTGAGTTCAGGATTTGGGCTCTGGATTCAGGATCTGGGTGCTGGGGTCAGGATTTGGGTTCTGGATTCAGGATCTCAGTGCTGCCCCTCACCCGGTGAAGAGCTGGGGCTGCTCTGGGGGTGCCAGGACCCACCCCCCCCCCTTTGCTGTGGGGGCACAGCAAAGCCCCCACAACCCCCCACCGCCTCCCCTTTGGTTTTCCAGACCCCGCTCCTGGACTCGGAATCCAGCCTGGACTATGGCCACAGCATCACCCAGGTGGGGGGGCCTGGGGAAGCCCCCGGGGACTGAATTTGGGGAGGCTGTGAGGGGGTGAAGGGGCCGGAGCACCCCCTACCCTGGAGCCACCGGGATGCTCCTTGGGCTCGGCCACTCCCGGGGTGGGTGACGGCAATTCCAGGGCCCTGGGGGGACAAGTGACAGCGCAGCCCCCCCACCACGAGCTCCCTTGTCCCCCTGCCACCCTCAGGCATCCTCGGAGAAGATCTGGAGGGCGGGCAAGCTCCTCTTCGCCCACCTGAGCGGCTCCCGGCCCGGCCTCATCCGCGACCACAAGCACCACCTGCGGCACCACCGGTGGGCTGGGGGGACCCTGGGGGGCTCCGGGGGGGCTGTCCCGGGGGGTTCTCACCCCCTGTGCCCCCCCAGGCAGTGCTGCTCGGGGAAGGACTTGGTGGATTGGCTGCTGAGCGCCGGCGCGGCCGTTCAGACGCGCGGCCAGGCCGTGGGCATCGGGCAGGTGCTGGTGGACAGCGGGGTCCTGACGCACGGTGAGGGCTCTGGGGGGCTCGGGGGGGTTCGGGGGGGGTGCAGAGCCGAGCTGACAGTCGCTGTACCCCGCAGTGAGGCAGGAGTGGCACTTCCAGGACAAGGACACGCAGTTTTACCGCTTTGCCGAGCTGGAGCTGAGCCCCGAGCCCGGCGCGGGGCCGCGGGACCCCGAGGAGCTGCTGGAGGCTTTGGGGTTCCTGGCACAGCTGGGTCCCGACGCGCTGCTCTCCATGGCCCTGCGCAAGCCGTGAGTGCCCCAGGGGCTCCTGTGCACCCTCGGGAGTCTTTGGGACCCTGCTCGGGGGGTCTGGAGCAGCCACGGGGCTGCTGAGGGTGGGGGGACCCAACAACGCGGCTCAAAGAGGGGAAGGGGCTGGACAGGGGGACACAGGGAGCCGCTGACCCCCCGGCCCCCCCAGACCTGCCCAGCGCACGCAGGATGAGCTGGAGCTGATCTTTGAGGAGCTGCTGCACATCAAAGCCGTGGCTCATCTCTCCAACTCGGTGAGCGCGGCCGTGTCTCCAAACCCTGCGGGGTCGGGGGGACCCTGGGCCCCAAATCCTCCTGAACCCCTCAGTTCCTGTCCTGGCATCCTCCCCCGCTCCCCAAATCCTCCTGCACCCCTTCCCTTTGTATCTAAACATCCCCTCCGGCTGTCTCTGTGCCTCCCTCGGCCCTTCCCGGCCATTCCCCATCCCCGTGTCCCCTGCTGGCCCGGCCGGGGGTGACAGCGCTGTCCCCGGGCAGGTGAAGCGGGAGCTGGCGGCCGTGCTGATGTTTGAGGGGCACCAGCGCGCAGGCACCGTCCGTGAGTCACCCTGAGCCCCCCGTGAGTCACACTGGGGTGTCTCCAGCCTGGGGACACCGGAGCCGTTCCCAAAATTGTGGATTTTCCCCCTTTTCCTGGGCGCAGTGTTCAGCCAAGGTGACAAAGGCACCTCCTGGTACATCATCTGGAAGGGCTCGGTCAACGTGGTCACCCACGGCAAGGTGGGTTTGTCCCCGTGCTGGGGGGACACCTTGGGGACACCCTAGTGTCACCATGCCTGACTTCCCCAGGGCTTGGTGCCCACCCTGCACTGTGGGGACACCTTGGGGACACCCCAGTGCCACTGTCCCTCACCCCTCCATGCTGTCCCCAGGGTTTGGTGGCCACTCTGCACTGTGGGGACACCTTGGGGACCCCCCAGTGTCACTGTCCCTCACCCCTCCACGATGTCCCCAGGGTTTGGTGCCCACCCTGCACTGTGGGGACACTCTGGGGACACCTCAGTGTCACCATGTCTCACCCTCCATGCTGTCCCCAGGGTTTGGTGGCCACCCTGCACGAGGGGGATGACTTTGGGCAGCTGGCACTGGTGAACGACGCCCCGCGGGCGGCCACCATCCTCCTGCGCGAGGACAATTGTCACTTCCTGCGCGTGGACAAGCAGGACTTCAACCGCATCCTCAAGGTGGGCCCGGGAGGGGAATTCTGGGGGGGATTTGGGGGTGAATTTTGGGGAATCCCAGCCGGGCTGACAGCGGGATCACCCCCAGGACGTGGAGGCCAACACGGTGCGGCTGAAGGAGCACGGCAAGGTGGTGCTGGTGCTGCAGAAGGACCTGCAGGGGGGCAGCGGCCAGGCGGCCTCGGCACGGAGCAGCAGGTGACACCCCTGTCCCTGTCCCCCTTTGGCAGGTGACACTCCTGTGCCCCTTGTGACAGGTGACAGTGCTGTCCCTGTCCCCCTTTGGCAGGAGACAGTGCTGTCCCTGTCCCCTTCACAGCAGGCGCCCCCTTGTGACAGGTGACACTTCTGTCCCCTGAGCAGGTGACACACCTGTCCCTGTCCCGCTCACACCAGGTGACATTCTTGTGCCCCTTGTGGCAGGTGACACCCTGTCCCTGTCCCCCTTTGGCAGGTGACAGTGCTGTCCCTGTCCCCCTCACAGCAGGCGCCCCCTTGTGGCAGGTGGCACTCCTGTCCCACTCACAGCAGGTGTTCCTGTCCCCCTTTGGCAGGTGACACCCTTGTCCCCTGAGCCGCCCCCTCTGCCCTTTCCAGCCTCCCTCGGGGCAGTTTTTGGAAAGAACAAGGGGACAAGGAGCAGGGACAGTGGCCTGTGCTGTCACCAGCCCGTGGTGGCCCTGCCCGCAGCCACGGTGTCACCTCCGTCCCTCCTGTCCCCAGCAGGTACCTGGTGATGGCCGGGACGCCTGAGAAGATCCTGGAGCACCTGCTGGAGTTCATGAGGCTCGATGCCACCCTCTACGACCCCGTGGGTAGGTGGGGCTGTCCCCCCTCTGTCCCCGCTGTGGAGGTGTCCCCGTGTGCTGGGGACCGTCCCAGAGCCACCCGGGCACGGGGCTGGGGACAGGCTGGGGGAGCGGCGCTGCGGGGGCTCCTCATTCCCGGTGTCCAACCCCAAATCCCGCTCGTGCCGCCCCGGGCTCGCCAAAAACCCCAAAAACCGGGGCCGGGTGGGGAGCGGCTCCTCCGCGCCTCTCCGTCTCCCTCTGCCTTCGGAGAGGGGAAACCCGGGCGAGCCGGGGGCCAGGAGATGTCCCCTGCGGGTCACAAATGCCAGGAGATGTCCCCAGCGGGTCACAAATGCCAGGAGGTGTTCCCAGTGGGTCACAAATGCCAGCCAGGGACAAGGCGCTGCCATCCCACCGCAATGATCCAGCCCCTCCCGTGGGGTTTAGGAACAAAATCTGCCCCGCCACCAGCGGGGTCTCTGTGGTGGGGACACACCAGGCCACCCCAGGTCACACCAGGCCAGCCCAAGCAGGGCACAGGGGATCCTTGGCCAGGTCCCCGTGGTGGGGACACCCCAGACAGGGCACAGCGGATTCTTGCCCAGGTCCCCGTGTCTCCACGGCGCTGGGGACAGCAGTGGCAGTGCCCTGTCCCTCGCAGACACGCTGCTGGGGGATTTCCTGCTCACCTACACCGTGTTCATGCCGACCTCGCAGCTCTGCCGGGCCCTGCTGCACCAGTATCCTTCCGTGCGGGAACTGGGGGGGACTGGGCTCTGCCACACGCTGGGGACACGCTCAGGCCTGTCCCTGTCACCTCGGGGAGAGCCCCAAATGCCCTCCCAGTGCCCTTGGGCTCATCCCCATCTCCGCGGTGCCACCCCTGGGGGTCCCTGCCCCTCCCCACGTTTTGCTGGTGCCCTTGACTGGTCCCAGTTTCCGCGCGGAGCCGCTGGAGGGCTCGGAGCAGGACAAGGCCTCGTACGCGCTGCGGAAACGGCGCAAAATCCTGCGGCTCGTCAGCCAGTGGGTGCTGCTGTACGGGCGGCTGCTGCAGGGCGACCGCAGCACCACGGCCCTGCTGCAGGTACGGCCGGGGCGGCACGGTGACACCGCCGGGGCGGCACAGTGACACTACCGGGGTGACATGGTGACACTACCGGGGTGGCACGGTGACACCGCTGGGGCGGCATGGTGACACTACCGGGGTGACACGGTGACACTGCCGGGGTGACACGGTGACACCACTGGGGCGACACGGTGACACTGCCGGGGTGACAGAGAGACACCACCGGGGTGGCACGGTGACAATGCCGGGGTGACACGGTGACACTGCTGGGGTGACACAGTGACACTGCCGGGGTGACATGGTGACACTGCTGGGGTGGCACGGTGACACTGCCGGGGTGACACGGTGAAACCACCTGTGTGACACGGTGATACCGCCTGGGTGGCACAGTGACACCGCCGGGGTGACACCACGGGGACCACCCCGTGCTCACCCCGGACCTCCTGTCCCCGCAGAACCTGGCGGACCTGGCGAGCCGGGACCCCCAGCTGGGCGGGCTGTGCCAGGAGCAGGGCCAGGAGCGGCGGCGACCCCGAGCGTGAGTCCCCCCGGTGTCCCTCCGTGTCCCCTCAGTGTCCCCTGATGTCCCCCGACCATGGGTGCCCAGGGGGCTGTGCTTCCCCGGGGATGAGCTTTTGGGCGCTACCGCGTCCCCAGTGTGGGGGCTCCTGGCTGTGGGGAGGGGGGCACATGCAGCCAAGTGGGGCGGGGGCTCGGAGGTGACCAAGGGGTGGCCTGGGGTGGCCGCAGTCCCCTTGGGCGGTCACAGTCCCCGGTGGTGGCCGGTCCCGGTTCTGTTCCCAGCGGGAATGGCAGCTCCCTTCCCCTCCCGCAGGCTGGAGAATGGTGATGGCAGCGTGTCCCCCCAGCCCAAGGTAGGGACCCCCTTGAGGGGTGACAGGGCAGGATCTGGGTCCCCTCTGCCCTTTGGGGACACGCCACAGCAGGGGTGGTGGCTGTGGCCGTGTCCTCCTGTCTGTCCCACCTTCCCCAGGCGCGGAGCTCGGGAATGTGGCTCGGGAGCCCCGAGGAGGCGATCCTGGACAGCACCTGCGCCCTGCGAGCGCAGGACAAAGGTACTGCCCCCTCAGCGGGACTGTCCCCCACAGCACGGGGACGCTGAGGTCCCTTTTGTCCCTTTGAGGTCCCTTTTGTCCCCCCCAGTGCCCTACGAGATCTTCAGGGCCGACCACTCGTGCCTGGTGTCGGTGCTGCCCGTGAACGCCGCCGTGCGGGACGTGCTGCAGGCGCTGGCGCCGCGGCTGCGCCGGGACCGGGAGCACATCCTGGTCAGGGTGAACTCGGCCGGAGGTGAGGGGACTCCCCCAGGGTGGCCTCGTCCCCGTGCCCGACCGGGGTCTGTCCCCTGCCCCGTGCCAGCGCGCCCTTCCCTCCGCGCAGAGCGAGCGGTGCTGCCGCAGGACGCCGTGGGGGTGTTCACGGCGCTGGGCCTCAACGAGAGGCTCTTTGTGGTCAGCAGGGACGAGCTGGGCAGCCTGGTGAGTGTGGTGTGGGGATCTGGGGTGGGCAGCACCAGGCAGACCCCCCTGGAGGGGTTGGGGGCTGCAGGGTCTCGGTATGGGGCACCCGTCCCTCCTGGGAGCAGGAGGGGTCAGGGGTCCTGTCCCGTGCCCAGACCCCCCACCCTGAGCAGCTGGGCCCCCACGCCGGCTCCTCGGACACCCTGGACCTGATCAGCTCCAAGGACCTGGCCAGCCACCTCACTGACTACGACTGGAACCTCTTCAAGAGCATCCACCAGGTGCGGCCTGTGCCGGGAGGGGGGTCAGGACACCCCTTACCTGACATGCGGGGGTTTGGGACACCTCTCACCTGCTGGGAGGGGGTGTGGGACACCCCTCACCTGGCGGGAGGGCTCCAGGACACCCCTGACCTGCCTCTCTCCCAGGTGGAGATGATTCACTACATCGTGGGGCCTCACAAGTTCCACGAGGTGGCCACGGCCAACCTGGCGCGGGTGCTGCGGCGCTTCAACGAGCTGCAGTTCTGGGTGGCCACCGAGCTGTGCCTGTGCCCCGAGCTGGGGCGGCGCGCGCAGCTCCTGCGCAAGTTCATCAAACTGGCAGCACAGTGAGTCCCTCTCCCTGTCCCTGTCGCTGTCCCTGTCGCTGTCCCCATCCCTGTCCCCACGGCTGACCCGTCCCCGTCCCCGCCTGCAGCCTCAAGGAGCAGAAGAACCTGAATTCCTTCTTCGCGGTGATGTTTGGTGTGAGCAACACGGCCGTGACTCGCCTGGCCAAGACCTGGGAGGTGACAGAGAGGGGACAGTGAGGGGGGGGCCTGGGGGGTGGGACAGCTCCTGGGGAGGGACAATCAGGGGTCTCTGGGGTGGGACAAGGAGGGTGCCAGCCCCTGATCCTGCCCCTGCACAGAGGCTGCCCCACAAGATCCGGAAGCTGCACTCGGCCCTGGAGAGGATGCTGGTGAGCGCAGCCCTCCTGTCCCATGTCCCCTCCCTGCCCCCTGTCCCCTTTCCTTCCCCATGTCCCCCTCCCTGCCCCATGTCCCCTTTCCCAGTGGGATTTGCCCCTGGAGCAATGGGGAGGGGGTGCCGCTGTCCCCCTCTGTCCCCCCCTGTCCCCCCCACCCCCGTGTCCCTGCCTGTCCCCAGGACCCCTCGTGGAACCACCGTGTCTATCGCCTGGCCGTGGCCAAGCTGAGCCCCCCCATCATCCCCTTCGTGCCCCTGCTGCTCAAAGGTGGGTGTCTGGTTTTGGGGACCCCCCGGGTGTGCCCAGCGCTCCCCAGGGACCCCGCTCTGACCCCCAAACCCCCCCCCCAGACATGACCTTCATCCACGAGGGCAATCGCACCCTGGCTGAGAACCTCATCAACTTTGAGAAGATGGTGAGAGTGGGGTGGTGACCCCTCCGAGGGCCCCGCTGTGCCCCTGTGCCCCGCAGGCAGAGCTCTGGCACTGCAACGGCCAGGGACGGGCACAGCCATGGTGGGGACAGAGATTTTGGGGATCCAGGTGGGGCCAGGTGGCAGCAGGTGACCTCTGTGCCTCACCCGCAGCACATGATGGCCAAGACCGTGCGAGTCCTGCAGCGCTGCCGGGGCCACGCGCACGGTGAGTGCTCCAGGGAGCAGCCCCTAAACAGGGCTGGGGCACTGGGGATGGGGCTGAGCCCCTGGGGACGGGGCTGAACCCCTGAGGATGGGCCTGAGCCCCCCGGGTCAGAGCTGAGCCCCCTCTCTCTGTCCCCAGCGCCGCTGTCCCCGCTGCGGAGCCGCTCCCCGCACCGGCCCGAGGACGCCAAGGCTGTCAGGATCTCCACGTGTACGTCTGGAGCTCCTCAGTGTGACCCCAACCCTGCCCCGGGGGACCCCCAACCCTCTGCGGGGGTCCCTGAGCTGGGGGAGAGGGGATGGAGATGGAAGGGTCCATGGAGGGATCCATGAATGGATCCAGGGAGAGATCTATACAGAGATCGATGGATGGATCTATGGAGGGACCCATGGAAGGATCCATGAGCCAGTCCAGGGCGGTTTGGGGAGGTTTGGGGGTGACACAGGGGGTCCATGGGGTGGTCCTGCAGGGCTGGACAGGCTCAGCAGGCTGTGGCCCAACCTCGACCCCGTCCCTCCCTCCCCACAGGTTCAGAGCAGTCCCTGAGCGTGCGGAACCCCGTGTCCACCTGGGCCTACCTGCAGCACCTGAGGGCCATCGACAGCCAGAAGGAGCTGCTGAGGCTCTCCCGGGAGCTGGAACCCTGAGGGCAGCGGGGCTGGAGCGGGGACGGGGGCCCGGAATGGAGATGGGGGTCCAGAGCAAGGATGGGGGCCCATAATGGACATGGGGGTTGGAGCAAGGATGGGGACCCAGAATGGGGATTGGGGCCTGGAGCAGGGATGGGGGCCCGGAGCAGGGATGGGGGCCCAGAATGGGGATGGGGGCCCGGAGCAGGGATGGGGTCCGGAGCAGGGATGGGGTCCGGAGCAGGGATGGGGGCCCGGAGCAGGGATGGGGGCCCGGAGCAGGGATGGGGTCCGGCTGCTGGCGGCGGGGCAGCCCCTGGCTCTGCTCCCGGTGGCCCCGGGCTGTGCTGGAGCCCCCCAGAGCTCGGCCCTGGACTCAGATCCGGCCCCGCTGAGCTCCGGGCAGGCGAGGCAGAGCAATAGAGGTATTTTTGTACTCATGGCTGCGCTCCCCGTTCTTCCCCGAGCCCGGGGTCACCCCTGCACCTCCACCCCCGATATGACCTTGGGGACGGCCCCGGAGCTGCCCCAGGGGAGGTGACACAGCGCTGGCACCAGGAGGGGACAAGTCAGGAAATGACTGAGGGCTGAGGGAGAAGCCAAACCCGGCCCTTGTTGCACCAAACGCCGCTCCCGTGCCAGCTGGCACCGCCCGGGGCACAGCAGGGGCCGCTCCCTGCTCCGGGAGGGGTCCCAGCATCACCCCAGGATCCTCGGGGGCTGTTTGGGGTCCAACTCACCTGCCCAGGTGGGGGGCACAGGGTGTGAGTCTCTCCTTGTGGGGGGACACCCTGTCCCGGGGCTGTGGCTGCTCCCAAAGCATCGGGGTCGGGTGCCAGGCGAACCCAGGGCTGCCCCCAGGAGCCCCCAAATGCTGCCCCGGCCTGGAACTGCCCCAGGCCAAACCAGAGGGGCCTGGACCACCAGGACCAGCCGGGGTTGGCCACCCCTGGACCGGGGAGGGGGTGGAGAAGTGTCTGGAGCAAATCCTGCGGGCTTTGGGATGAGGTTTCCCGGGAAAAGCTGCCAGGGAGCGAGGAAGAGGAGGCAGAGCCTGGTGATGCCCCTGGTGGCGCTGCTGGGGCTCCGTTATCTCCCTGAACATTCCCGGCTCAGCTCCAGGCTGGGAACATTTCCCATCGGGGTTGGCTGGGCAGGGAGGGGGCTGTGACCCCCCCAGGCCTGGCCTGAGCCCCCCAGGGCCGGGGAGGGTCCCTGGGGCAGCTCTGGGCTCTGGATCCGGCTGGGATAACCCCAAACCTCCCCCAGGGGCTGTGCTGGAGGTTTGGGCTTTCCTGGAGGCTCCAAGGAGGCCGATCCAGGGAGGGGAGGGGGGGTCACAACCTCCAGAGCTGACCTAGGACAGCTCATTACCCCCAATTAACGCCGCTGCGCGTTCACGCCAGTGCCCCGGGGCGCGAGCCCCAGTCAGGGACCCGGCTGTGCCCCCGGTTCTGGGGGGCGATGGGCAAAGCCCCCCCGGGACCCTCCCCGCGCAGCCTCGGCCGCCCCCGGGGGTTGCGGAGCCAGCCCGGGATTCTGGATTTACCGGCCCTCCTCCCACTGCGGGCAGCCTGTAATTAGCCGCGCGCTTAATGAGTTTTGGGGAAGTTGGGGTGCAGCCCGCCCGTGGAGCCCTCGCTGCCTTCACGCCCCTCCCTCCTCCCCCCCGCGGGACCCACAAAAAGCCGAGGGCTCCGGGGAGCTGCGGCACTCCCGACCCGATCCCGGCACTCCCGACCCGACCCCGGCGCTCCCGACCCGACCCCAGCGCTCCCGACCTGATCCCGGCACTCCCGACCCGACCCCGGCGCTCCCGAGGGACGATGGAGCCCTGGATGCTCCTGCTGGGCGCAGGGATCGCCCTGGGCTGCGTGTCCGGCCGTGAGTAACCAGCCTGGGGGGATGCAGGTGACGGGCCGGGGGCGCTGCCCCCCGCCAGCAGCTCGGCCCTGCCGGGACAGCGGGGATGGAGCCGCCGGGGCTCCGTGGGGGATTCTCCATGCTGGAAATCCAGCCCGGGCTGGGGCTGCATTGTCCAACTCCCCTGGCCCACCGATGGGATCCGGGTGTGTCTGAGCCTGCTTTGGTCCTGCAAAGCTCAAGGAACGTTTCTCTGGTGCCTCTTGTCCATTTATCCATGGAAAACCAGCTTGGGGTGTTTTCCAATCCCAATCCCGTATCCACCCTCCCCCTGTGGCCACTGGGGCAGCTCAGGTGGCAAAGGCAGCCCAGACCCGACCCCGAGGTGCCCAGGGGGGCTCAGGGGGGCTCTGGGTTTAAGGAGGAGCTCGGGGCCGCCAGGATTTGGCAGCCGGGATCCCACGGGGGTGAGGAGGTGCTGAGTTCTTGCACAAAGCCTGATCTGTGATGCCCTGGCACTGAGGACGGGATTTCATCACCCCCGACGCTGCCAGGAGCCCGTATCTGATGGCCCAGGAGAGGATGAGTCCCCCTGGGATGAGAGATGGGGAGTTTTGCAAGGCCAGCTCACAGGAGAGGCTCCAAACCTGCGTGGGGCTGGGAGCAGGAGTTTCCCAAACTCCTGAGTGAGTCCTGAGTTCCCAAACTCCTCTGTGAGTTCCCAAATTTCCTCTGTGAGTTCCCAAATTTCCTCTGTGAATCCTGAATTCCCAAACTCCTGAGTGAGTTCCCACATTTCCCGAGTGAATCCTGAGTTCCCAAATTTCCCGTGTGCGTCCTGAGCTGTTCCAGAAGGAAAGCCCGCGGTGAAGGTGGCTGGGAAGCTCGGCTGCCTCGTGGTCAGTCCTGGCCACCTGCTGGACCTGTCTGCCGGCCCTGGAACCCCTCCCCTTCTCCTCGTGTGGGCAGTGGGAGATTTGCCCCGGTTGTCCCACAGGCAGGGCTCACCTGTGGGTTTGGAGACAGGAGCTGGGGGTTTGGGAAGCTCAGGCTGTCCACAGCCCCGTTCCAGGTTCGTTTGTCCTTCCGATGGTCCCTCCTGGAGCTGGGCTGGGTTTGGGTTTGTGTTTTCCTGCAGGAACGAGGTCCTGAGTCAGGCCAGGGGCTCGAGGACGCGGCTCTGGCTGAGCTGACTCATCCCCGTGCCCAAAACCAAACTGGGAGCACTGGGAGAGCTCCGGCACCTCCCCAGAGCTCGGAGGATGGAGCTGGGCAGGGAATCACCCCCCGTTCCCTCGGCCATCCTGAGAAAGAGAAATATTTCTGTGCTTTGTGCAGCTGGAGGAAATCTGGGGGCAGGATCAGCCAAAAAATCTCCTCTGGCTGGACAAGCCAAAACCCCCGGGGTGGCTGAGTGTGGATGGGCCATGTCCTTCTGTCCTTCTGTCCTTCTGTCCTTGTGTCCCTCTGTCCCGGGCCACCACCCCCGTGGCGTTTCCAGCTCTCCCAAAAAGCTCCCAAGAGCTCCAACAGCCCCTCCTACCCTCCCAGCAGGGACAGTTGAGGACCCTGCAACGATTTAGGGTCGAGTTGGAGATTTAGGGTCGATTTAGGGATTTAGAGCCGTGTCTGAGTGAGGAGGAGGAGCCGTTCCCCTGCCCTGACACCCCTCAGGTGCCCCATGGCGTTGGGGATTTGGGATTTGGCATTGGGGATTGGGGATTTGGGATGATGCTGAGCCCGCCCCTCCGAGGGCTGAGTCAGGGTCGGGGCCCTGCTGGGACACGCCGGGGCCGCTGTGACAGCCCCGGGCCACGCGGGACCGGCACCGGAACGGGCTCGGCGGTGACGGGGGAGCGTGGGCAGCTCCTGCCTTGCACAATCCCGCCGGGATTGCGGCTGGAAAAGGAGCGATGAGCGAGCCAGGGGGATTGATCCCAGTGCTGCTCCGGGAGTGGGGCTGGGGCTGGGCTGGTCGCACTGCGAGGGTCTGGGCAGCGCTGAGCTCCCCATCCATGGGGTGTCCCTGCCCTGGAAGGTCTCCCAGCTCTTCTCAGGGGCTTCGGGAGAACCTCGAGACCCCCCTGCTAAAATCCTCCCGTTTAAAGGATTTACAGGGGATGGGAGACCAGGGGGGAAAACCGAGCCAAGGACACCCCCAGGAGTGGGATCTGGGGGAGAGAGGGAGCCAAGGGGCCCCTCAGCACCTGCAGGGCTGGGGTGGCATCACCTGGCACAGATAATCGGGGTGAAGTGACAAAGGGGACAAACAATGCAGGCACCGGGGGAAGGCGGCAGTGTCGGGGAGTTTGATGCCGCCCTCATGGCCTGGATGTCGCTGTCATCACCTCGATGCCACCCTCATGGCCTGGATGTCGCTGTCATCGCCTGGGTGTCCCGGGACAGGATGAGCCGCATCAGGATTTGCCCCGGGGCCACCTTTCACCCGGGTTGGGCAAGGCCGCGGTGCCTCAGATGTTGGGAGATTTGGGAGATTGCGGTGGCTCCGCCAGGGAGGGCAACGCCCGCTGCTCCAGGGCTGCCTTTGCCAGCTGGGACAGGGACAGGGACAGGGACAGGGACAGGGACAGGGACACCTCTGGGACAGGGACACCCTGCGGGACAGGGACAGGGACAGCCTGTGGGACAGGGACACCCTGATGGCATGGCCTGGCATGGGGACACCACTGGGACAGGGACACCCTGTGGGACAGGGACACCCTGTGGGACAGGGACAGGGACACCTCTGGGACAGGGACAGGGACAGGGACAGCCTGTGGGACAGGGACACCTCTGGGACAGGGACACCCTGTGGGACAGGGACAGGGACACCTCTGGGACAGGGACACCCTGCTGGCATGGCCTGGCACGGGGACACCCTGTGGGACAGGGACACGGACACCCTGTGGCACAGGGACACTCGCTGACACAGGGCCACCCTGTGGCACAAGTCACCCCTGTCCCTCTGAGAGTGTCCCTTGTCCCCTCCAAGGCTTCACCGCTGCTATTTTTACCTTTGCTTTGCGTCACCACACAGGTGCTCAGCAGCTCGTTCGTTATGAGCAGCTCGGGAAGGAGTTTTCCCAGTTTTCCCAGTTTTCCCAGTTTTCCCAGTTTTCCCAGCATGATGCAAACGAGGCTGCCTGGAATGCGGCAGCTCCTCCAGGGGGGCCGGGGCTCACCCTGGGATCCCGGTGTGAATCACGGCGAGCAGCTCCGGGGGCTGTTCCCCGGTGTCACCTTGAGGTGGTGACAAACATGGCCGGACAGGGGCGACCCTTGTGACAAAGATCCCGGATGGCTCCTGGGTTGCCTGGGGCTGGCCCGGGGCACTGGGGCTCATCCCGGGGTGAATCACGGGGAGCACTCCGGGGGCTGTTCCCCGGTGTCACCTTGAGGTTGTGACAAACACGGCCCGAGAGGAGCGGCCCTGGTGACAAAGATCCCCAATGGCTCTTAGGCTGTGTGAGGCTGACCCGGGAGGGGACGGAGGGTGACACGGGGATGCCCCAGGGTGGAGGTGGCCACACTCAGCCCCTCCTGAGCGCCACCCCCTGTTTGTGTCCCCGCAGATCTGTACACAGCCCCCGACTCGTGCGAGGGACGCTGCGGGGAGCCCTTCAGTGAGGAGGACGAGTGCCACTGTCACCCCGGGTGCGAGGCAGAGCACAACTGCTGCGAGGACCACGAGAGGCACTGCGGGCCCGGTGAGCGCCGGCCACAGCGATTCGGGGCGTCCGGGGGGTGATTCTGAGCCTCTGCAGGTCCCCAAGGTGTCCCCAAGGTGTCCCCAACCCCCTGAGCTCCTCTTCCTCTCTGCTCCGCAGGTGGGGAAGGCGCCGAGGGCGGAGCTCGAAGCCGCGGTGAGTCCGGAGGGACAGAACCGTCCCCAGGTGCCTCGGGGTGCCCCCCTCTATTGCTCAGGACGCCCCCCTTTATTTCTCGGGGTGTTCCCCCCATTCCTCGGTGTGTGCCCCCCGTTCCTCGGGGAATCCCCTCCCCTTTCCATGGATCCTCTGGATCCTCTCACTTTTCCACGGATCCCAGAGCTGTCCCCAGCCCCTGCTGTCCCCACAGGGACATCCTCACTTTTCCATGGATCCTCTGGATCCCCTTCACTTTTTCATGGATCCTCCTCACTTTTCCATGGATCCAGCTGGATCCCTCTCGCCTTTCCATGGATCCTGCTGGATCCACTCACTTTTCCATGGATCCCTCTCACTTTTCCATGGATCCTTCACTTTTCCATGGATCCTCTGGATCCCCCTCACTTTTTCATGGATCCTCCTCACTTTTCAATGGTTCCCTCTCACTTTTCCATGGATCCCTTCACTTTTCCATGGATCCCTCACTTTCCACGGATCCCCCCCGTTTCCCCGGGCCCCAGAGCTGTGCCCAGCCCCTGCTGTCCCCACAGATGGATTCTCCAGCAGCAGCGCTTCCATCTCGGAGCAGGAGCTGCTGGAGCTCTCGGAGCAGCTCTACGGGCTGGATCACAACAAAGCCCGGCCCAGCGACATCGCCCTGAACCCGCAGCACCTGGCGGGCCCCGACGAGACCGGGGACAAGCAGGACCGGTCCCCGCAGCCGTGAGTGGCACCGGGGAGGGACAGCGGGGAGGGACGGCGGCCCCGGGCTGCGGGAAGGGAGCGGCAATCGCAGCAATTCTCCCCCAGGCTCTACAAATACGTGAACGAGGAGCTCTTCTCCAAGCCCACCTACGCCAGCTTCATTAAGCTGCTGGATAATTACCAGAGGGCCACGGGCAGGGAGGAGGAGGTGACGGCCGAGGAGCTGCGGGAGCAGGAGCGGTTCCTCGAGGAGGTGATGGAAACGGAGCTCATGAAGAAACTCTTTGTGTTCCTGCGGGGAAAAAGTGAGTGTGGGGCAGGGAGGGGCCGGGGAATGGGGGAATCCCAAGGGGAGACGGTCCAAAGCAGCACACTCCATTTTCAGGAGGCTTCGAACCCATTTTCATCTTAGCATTCGTGCTTTTTACACCTTCTTACAAAACTCATAAATTTACACTCTGCTCATTGGTCACGAGACACAAACAAAGCGTTCATTGAAATAATTGCAGGTTTCTCTTATTTATCCTTTTCTCTCTTGGTTTCTATGTCAACGACCTTGGTAGGAAATTCTTTCAGGGCTAAACACAGATCCTCTTATCAAACTTCTCTCTGGCTCTCAGAAGTCCCTGTAAAAACCTCTTCCTCAACTCAGGTGTTTATTATTTCTAATCCATGTTAGGATATTTCACATCCAGACTCGGGTGTTTATCATTTTTACCCATGCTACAGCCTCACAGCAGTGAGTTCTGCAGTCCTTCATTAACCAGGCACAAAATGGCCAACAGTCTCTTGGTACAAGGTGTTTTAAGGCTAAACTATCTAATTAAGAAGTGACACCTAAATTATTTTCATTTTTAACCCAATAACTAATCACTCAAAGTCCTCAATGCAGATTTTTCAGTCCAATTACAAAACACCACCCAAACCCATGAAGAAGAAGGAAGAACAACCTAAAACCTCCATTTTGCTCCATATTAATTACCATTATCAAAAACCCCAAACTCTACATTTTCCACCCTGTGACATTCCACACTTCTAATCAGATCACACGCCCATAATCCCAGCGCTATTAATCAATTTTGGAATTGATTGAAAGCAGTTCTCCATGGCCTCAGGTCAAACGCTGCTCTCTCCTGGGGGTCAGAGTGTGTCACGCAGAAAATCCGAATTTCTCAGCACCCAGACCCCCAACCCTGCCCCTCCCTGTGTCCCCACCTTTCCCTGCAGATCGCTACAGCTCCGAGCAGGAGTTCCTGCAGGACCTGACCCAGATGTGGTTCGGTCTGTACTCCCGAGGGGACGGGGAGCGGGATTCCAGCGGCTTCGAGCACGTGTTTTCAGGTACGTACAGCCCTGCCCCAATTTCCAGCACGAGTTCTCAGGTACAGCCATCCCCAGGTGTTCTCAGGTACAGCCATCCCCAGGCCGGGGGCTCACCCCAGCGTCCCCTCTGTGTTTTAGGGGAGGTGAAAAAGGGAAAAGTGTCTGGATTCCACAACTGGATCCGCTTCTACCTCCTGGAGAAGCAGGGGGTCCTCAACTACTTCAGCCACAACTTCGACGGGCCGGTGAGAGCTCGGGGGGCTGGGGATGAACCCACGGATCAGGGGGGCTCCCACAGGGCTGAACCCCCAGATCAGGGGGGTTCCCATGAGGATGAACCCCCAGATCAGGGGGGTTCCCATGAGGATGAACCCCCAGATCAGGGGGCTCCCTCTGCCCCATCCCAGCTGGAGGGTGGGAAGGGTCAGAACCCACCATGCCAGGGGCAGGAGGGGCTCCCAAGCCTTGATGGAGAGATTTGGGGCCTGGGGGCTCTGCTGGGACCCCCCAGCCCGGCCAGGAGCTGCTCTGGATCCCCCCTGGAAGGGCTGGGGGGGTTCCCACCCTGCTGAGCCCAAACCCCTTTCCCCCAGTGGGACACGTACCCCGACGTGCTGGGGCTGCAGTTCAGCTGGGACGGCTTCTACAAGGAGGTGGGCTCGGCCTTCATCGGCTGCAGCCCCGAGTTCGAGTTCGGCCTCTACACCCTCTGCTTCCTCGCGCGGCCCGGCCGGGCGTGAGTGCTGGCCTTGCGTCCTTCTGTCTGTCCTGTGTCCTTCTGTCTGTCCTGTGTCCTTCTGTCCATCCCAAGTCCTTCTCTGTCCATCCCATGTCCCTCTGTCCATCCCAAGTCCTTCTCTGTCCATCCCATGTCCCTCTGTCCATCCCGTGTCCCTCTGTCCCACATCCTGGAGGTGGGGTTGTGGGTTGGAGCACCGTGGGTGTGGGGACACCAAGCGCCCTCCGGAGCCCCCCCTGTGGGGCACAGACCCCGAGCAGGGCGGTGACAGGCGGTGACAGGCGGTGACAGGCGGTGGTGTCCCCGCAGGTGCCACCTGAGCCTGGGCGGGCACCGCCTCAGCGTGCAGACCTACCCCTGGACCAAGGCCACCTACGGCGGCGGCAGGAGGTTCATCGCCACCGCCTACGTGATGTCACCCTGAGCGGTGACGTCACCGTGAGGATGACGTCATCCTGAGCGGTGCCGTCACCCTGAGCGGTGCCACCTGAGGGGGCACGGCTGGGGGGCGAGCACCGAGCACCGGGGCCCCCCTGCGCTGCTCGGGGCCGCGGGACGGGAGCGGCCGCACCGCGGGCCCGGCCCGGGAGGGGCGGCGGGGGCCGAACCGTGCGGGGAGGGGACGAGGGGACACCCCACGAGGGGACACCCCCAGACCCCGCCGCGCGTGGCGGGCCCGGGCTCGGCCGAAGAGCGGCGGGAAGGGAAATATTTGGCACGGAAAGGAGGATCCTGAGCGGAATAAACACTGCCCTGGCTGGAGGAGCGCTGGGTCCGGGCTGTCCCTGCAGCGGCCCCCCCTTTATTCCCCCCCGCGCCCCATTTCTCTCTCCGTTTGTCCCCCCACCCCCTCTCTGAGCCCCCCCGAGGCCTTGTCCCCCCCGGACCCGGCCGGGCCCGGGGGCTCCGTCCCCTGGAGCCCCGCCCCGGGCATTCGGGGCTCCCCCAGCCCAGCGGAGCTCACCCCGCGGCCGCGGCTCCCCAGACCCCCCACCTCCCCTCTCCTCGCCCTCGCCAGGGTTGGGGCTGGCGTCCCGCGCGCCCGCCGTCAGCACCTCGGAGTCCAGCCCGGGAACCGGGACCACC
>JAWWLW010000103.1:8114202-8129523 GCA_035041385.1 Myiothlypis coronata | reverse complement strand
GATTTTTGCTCCCCGTGCTTTCCCCCATATTTCCCCTGGATTTTTGCTCCCCTTGCTTTCCCCCATATTTTCCCTGGATTTTTATTCTCCTTGCTTTCCCCCATATTTCCCCTGGATTTTTATTCTCCTTGCTTCCCCCATATTTTCCCTGGATTTTTTTTCACCTCTCACCCCTCACTTTCACCATCATCTCCCTGAATTTATTTCTTTTATTTTTAATTCCCAGAACCGTTTCCCATTCCCATTCCTCTCTTTTTTAGGCTCCTATTTCCATCCCAGCCCACCTCCAACCAGGATTTTTCCCCTCTTTCAATCCTTGACAATTCCAGAATTTCCCCTCAGGGAGCTCAGGCCAGGCTGGTTCTGCTTTGGCTCGGCCACAAGAAGTTAAAAATTATTCTCTGGAGTAGGATTAGCCATTAAATGGGGAAAAAACACCTGGATTTTCCATTTATTCCTCCCTAAACACAGTGGGATTCAGGGAAACAAACCCCAGCCACGACCCCAGGCGTGTTTTTACCTGGGAAAAATCTGATTTTTGGGATTTTTGTTTTTGTTGGGACATCTCAGTCCTGATCTGGTCACGCCCTGGAGATCTGGGGCAGACATCTCCTATCATCCTCATCATCATCTGCATCATCATCATATCCCAAATTTTCCTTGCTCCAGGACTCCAGAGGGATCCCAGTCTCACCCTGGCATTTTCCCCCCTTTATTTCACCCCATTTCCACCAGGTCCAGCCCAACACGGGGGCTTTTTAAACTTTATTTAACTTTATTTACACCAGTTTTGCTCCCCTTGGTTCCCCCATATTTCCCTGGATCTCTCTCCATTCACCCTCGAGTTTAATCTTAATTTCCCTGGATTTTTCTCCCGATTTCCTTGGATTTAATCTTAATGTCCTGGGATTCTTGCTCCCCTTAATTTCCCCATCACTTCCCTGGATTTTTCCTCCCTCTTTGCTGAGTTTAAACCCCAGTTTCCCGGGATTTTCGCTCCACTCACACCTCGCTTTCCCCATCACTTCCCTGGATTTTTCCTCCCTCTTTGCTGAGTTTAAACCCCAATTTCCAGGGATTTTCGCTCTGCTTTCGCCACCACCTCCCCGGATTTTTGCTCCCCTCGGTTTCCCGGGATTTTTCCAGGGTTTGACCGCAATTTAAACCCCAATTTCCAGGGATTTTCGCTTTGCTTTCCCCATCACCTCCCCGTATTTTTGCTCCCCTCAATTTCCCGGGATTTTTCCCGGGTTTGACCGCAATTTAAACCCCAATTTCCCGGGATTTTGGTGTCCCGCCGCCGCCGCGGCTCCTTCCCCGGCCGGAGGGAGATGAGTCACGGGCGGCTCCGGGGGAGGAGGAGGAGACGCCGCAAAAACGTCGCTTCTCCCGAAAACCTCTTTCCGAGAAAAAACCACCCAACTTTTCTCAAAGCTCCAGCCTTGAAAAGGAGAGGAAGGAGCGGCTCAGCCGACCCCAAACCGCCCCAAAAACTCTTTTTGGGACACCCAGGAGAGGATCCCTCAATTCCTGGTGCATAAAAATCCCCCCCGTACCTTGATTTTCCCGGGGCTGGCGCGGCTCGGGATCCTCCAAAATATGGGAAGGCACTGGGGAAACAAGAAATAAAGTGATTATTGCCGTGTCGGGGGGCTCAGCCCCCCAAAACCCCCCCCCAAAAATCCCGAATTGGGGCATTGAACGTGGATTTAAATGGGGCTTAATCAATAAGATCAGCCAGAAACCCCAAAATCAACATTACAGGAAACGCTAAAATCACCTTCCAGGAAGCCCTAAATTCACATTAACACCCCCAGGGCACCCGGGAACCCCAAAATCACCTTACAGGAAGCCCTAAATTCACATGAACACCCCACGGCACCCCAAAATCACCTTACAGGAAGCCCTAAATTCACATGAACACCCCACGGCACCCCGGAATTTCCCGGTTTCGAAGGCCCCCCCAAAAAAGGGGCGCCCCAGAGCGGGGGAGGAGGACAGCGGTGCCTTTCCGGGATGTGGGGACCCCCCGGAACAGCCCAGAACTCCCGAGTTTCTGGGGGTGCTCGGGGCTGAGCCCCCCAAAACCAGGAGCCACCCCCAGAACGGGACGGAGACACCCCAACCCTAAGTGGGATCCGAATTTTAGCAGGGAAAGCCCCAAAGCTCCCAGTTTAGGGGATCACGGGGAGTCAAGGGGTCCCACAGGGGACCCCCGACCCCTCCCGGGATACCGGGGGGGGTCAGACACACACGGGACCCCCAAACCAGCACGGGAACCGCAAACCAGGAAGCACCGGGAGCGCCCGGCCCGTGTCGCTGCTGCCGCCGGGAGCTGGGAACCGTCCCGCCACCCCCGGGGCCCCCGCACCGCCCCCGTACCCCCGGACAGCCCTCCCGGTTCGCCCGCAGCGGCCCCCCCCGTGTCCCGGGGAGCGCCGGAGGCACGGCCGGGGCGGCGGGCGCGGAGAAGGGCTGGGCTTGGCCGGGTCCGGTGTCCCCTGCCCGGGACCTGAGCTCCGGTGTCCCCTACGCGGTCCCCGAGTCCCGGTGTCCCCCTGCCCGGTACCTGAGCCCCGACCCCGCTGCGCCCGTCCCTGCTGACCCCCTGCCCGGTACCTGAGCCCCGGTGTTACCCCCTGCCCGGCCCCTGAGCCCCGCTGTCCCCGGTGCCCCCTGCCCGGTACCTGAGCCCCGCTGTCCCCGGTGCCCCCCTGCCCGGTACCTGAGCCCTGGTGTTCCCTCCTGCCCGGTCCCTGACCCCCTCTGTCCCCGGTCCCTGAGCCTCGGCTCCGCTGTCCCTGTCCCTGATGATTCCCCTGCCCGGTACCTGAGCTCCAGCCCCGGTGTCCCCTGCCCGGTACCGGTACCTGAGCCCGGCCCCGCTGCCGCCCCCGCCCCGCCCGCTGCCGCCTTTTGACGGGAACCGGCGCCCCCGGCCCCGCCCCTGCCCGCGCGGCACCGCCCTGGCCCCGCCCACGCACGCCATATAAGGGCAGAGATGGGCGCGGTCACGGCGGAGGGGGCGTGGCGTTACACGTGGGTCTCCGGTAGCGCGGGGGCTTCCTCAGAGGGTCCCGGGGCCGGTGCCCACCCGGTGCCCACCGGGATTCCCGCTGCCCACCCACTGCCCCCGGACCCCCCTGATCACCCGGTGCTCCCCGGACCCCGCTGACCACCCCGATTCCCGCTGCCCACCGGGTGCCCACCCGGCTTCCCGCTGACCACCTGCTGCCCTCCCGATCCCCGGTGCCCGCCTGGTTTCCTGCTGCTCACCCGGTCCCGCTGCCCGCCCAGCCTCTTCTGCCCACCCTGTCCTTGCTGCCCACTGGATCCCGCTGCCCACCCGACCTTCCTGACCATCCGGTGCCCACCCTGTCCTTGCTGCCCCCCCGACTCCTCTCTCCTCTCTCGGGTATTGCCCCGCCGGGCAGGGCACTCTTGTGGTGCCAATGCCCGGCGCTTCGGGGGCTGCCACCCCTCCCGAACGCTCGGTGGGCTCGGGCAGCCGATCCGGCTCCCAGGGAGTGTCCGGTGCTGTACCGGGACAGAATAAACGCCACCGGTACCGGAGTGCCACCCCCAGCACTCCCGGCTCTTTGCAGGTTCTGGGTGCTCCCGTTGTCCCCACAGAGCCCCGAGGGTGATCCGAGCCTGGGGACCCGCAGGACACCCGGGTTTGGCTGCTCCTGAAGGATCTGAGAGTATTTGGGACAGAGCAAGAACCGACCTTGACCATCCAAAATCCTCCTATTGGTGACTGTGGGATTTTGGGCAGAGCCAGCTCAGCTCAACCCTAAGGCGCTCCATTGCCTGGGCACGCCGCACCCCCAGCCTAAAAAATCTGGATATTCGGCAATTTTCCCCTTTCCTCCTCAAATCCTCACCCGGGGAGCGAGAGGAGCTCCCAGAGAAGCCCTGATGCTGCTCCAGGGTTTATCGGGTGTCCCCTAAACCCAAAATCCCGGGAGCAAACGAGCCCCCGGCGCAGCAGAGCCCCCGCAGCCGCGGGCACCGGGTTCAGCCGCCGCGGTTTGCGTGGGGAAAACGCTTCGAAATCGCCTTTAAATTGATTTAATGAGGCCGAGGAGGGGAAAACAACGTCTGGGAAGAAATGGGAGCTCATCAGAGGCAATTTCGTGGCGCGGAAGGGTTTCGGGAGGGTGGGGAGTGGTGGAAGCTGTTCATCCCCATCCCGATGCTTTTGGCATCGCAGCTCTTTCAGTGCCAAAAAAAATGACCCAAAATCTCCCAAAGCTTTTCCCCACTGACACAGCCATGCACCAGACTAGCGGGAGGCATTTCCATACAATTTTTTACCTTTTTCCCACCGGGAATTTGTGTCCCCTGAGCTCTGGGGAAAGTTTGTGGCCGAGGAGGGTTTAAATTCCCTCTCTCTCTCCTGATTCCCTGCTGCTTTTCTGCCCTCAATCCACCCGGCACGAGGGGTTTGGGGCCAAATCCCCGCTCTGCTCCGCATCCCCGGGACACCCGGCACGGGCAGGATTTAATTCCTGTACGGAATTTCATTCCTGCCTGCAAATTCCAAGAGCTGTGAGTGGGAGCCGCGGTTTTTGTGCTGCTCCAGCCTGGAAAAAGGTGTCGGCGGGGCTGGGAGAGGAGGAGGAGGAGGACGGCCCGGGGATGTGGAGTGGCAGGAACTGGGATCTCCAGATCTTCATGGAATGGTTTGGGCTCCTTAGGGATCGTCATTGTCATCCCCGGAATTGTCCCTGCACGGGACTTGGAGCACCTGGGAGGGCGGCACGTGTGGGACAAACGGGGCTGGATGAGCTCCAAGCCCCCTCCCAAAAAATCCTGCGAGTCCACGATCCCGTTCCAGGGCTCACAAATCCCTCAGAGACACACGGAAAAGAGGGGGAAAGCCTCAATCCGATATTTTCCTGTCCTTGGAGCAGTGATCCCTCATCCCGGAGGATGAGTCCGGGCTCGCCCCATCCCGGGAGAGCGGAGATTTCCCGGGAAGCGCTTCCACAATCCCTCCTGCCGGCTGGAAAAGGGGCTCTTCCCCCTTCCGCCCATTCCCGCTGGGTTTGGGGCCAGAAAAAAACTCGGTAAAAAACCTGGGATCTAACCCAGGACGCGACAGGAGCCGAGGGGAGGCTGCGGGGGAATTTTCGGTTCTTTCCTTGCTCTGGGAATTCTCTGCGGGGTCGAGCTCATCCCAAGGGACTGGCAGGGATTTCTCCTTTCCCAATCTCTCTCCCTTCTTTCCCAGCCCTTCTTCATGCCACAGCCCCCGGGACGGCGCGGGAAGGAAGGAAGGAAGGAAGGAGAGACGGGAATTCTACCCCCGCCTAAAATTTCGCTCCTGGGAAGGAGAGGAGAAATGATCCATAAAATTTCCATGGGACACGGACAGGCCGGGCAGGCGCTGCCTCTGGAACTCGCAAAATATTTTAATTTTGCCATGAAATTTATTTTGGTAGTTTGGATGATTGGGAGAGGGAGGGATTTCGTTTTCCATCGGTTTTCTCTGGGGTGTGGTGGTCCCACGGGAGGGAATTTATTGAAGGAAAACAGAGCCGGGAGCTGTCGGGGCTGGTGGGAGGGAATGACCTGGGGGCGTTTCCTCAGAAATTGAGGGGGGCTGGAGGTGATGCTGGGCTGGACCGGTACAGGAGGGCTCGGACCGCTCGGGACCGCTCCGTACCGGGACAGGGGGGCTCACAGTGCTCGGGACAGGGGGCTCGGATTGCTCGGGACCGCTCCGTACCGGGACAGGGGGGCTCGGACCGCTCAGGACCGCTCCGTACCGGGACAGGGGGGCTCGGACTGCTCGGGACCGCTCCGTACCGGCACAGGGGGCTCGGACTGCTCGGGACCGATCCGTACCGGGACAGGGGCGCTCACAGTGCTCGGGACCGCTCGGTCCCGGTGTGGGGCCGCCCCGTGCTGGGAGCAGGCCTGTCCCACTGGTGCGGCTCGAGTCTGTACTGGTGTGAGGGGGCTCATACTGGGACAGGGACCCCCAAACTGCGGCTCGGCAGTGCCACACTGATATTTTAGTCCCCCCGGCGCATGCGCGCTCCGGACGGGACGCCCCCGCCACGCGCACGCGCGCGATTTACGTCACGCCCCGCCCTGCCACGCCCAACCGGAACTACGCATAGCTTCTGGGTGCGAGCGATTCCGACCACGCCCACCACATGCAAATGAAGGGTGTGGTCACTGACCACACCCCTGATGATTGGCGCGTGCGCCTTGGGTAAAACGACGGGGCGTGGCTCTCTAAACCACGCCTCCCTTGTGACGTACGACCCACAATGTGGGCGTGGTATTAGTAACCCCGCCCACCTCACGTGAGGTGCGGGCGGGGTCATGGCGAGTCCCCGCCCACACCCGCCTCGCCCAGTTGCCATAGCGACGGCGGCTGCGCGCGGGTTCGGGGGCGGGGCCGCGGCGGCGGCGGGTCCGGGGCGCCCCCTGGCGGAGAGCGCTGAGGGAAGGGGTCTGTGAGGGGCGCGCCGGGACAGGGGGGCTCTGAGGGAGGGGGGTCCCGAGGGTGGGAGTGTGTGAAGGGGAAATTCCCGAGGGAGGCGGTCAGTGAGAGAGGGGGTCTTCAAAGGGCGGTTCTTGAGGGAGGGATGAGGGAAGCTCTGAGGTGGGGTCCACAGCGGGGCCTGTTCCTCTCCGGGGGTCTCAGGGACTCTGGGCTGTTCCTGAGGGGACGCGGCCGAGCCCCGGGGCTGTGTTTTGGGGCGGGGGCTGCCTGAGGAGGTGCTGCTGTCAGAGGAGGAGGGGGAAATGGAGCCCATCAAGGTGTCCCTTGATCCAAGGAAGCCCCTCGTGGGCGGGCACGCTTTGAGGTGGCTTAGAAATGGCTCAGAACCCCCTTGAACAGCCCAGAACTGTCCCAGGTGACACAGCCGTCCCCATCGCCGCCACCATGGGCTCTGTGCGTTCCCTGTCCGCCGCCAGCGCCGCCCCGGGCCGCAGGAAGGCCGAGGATGGGGAGGATGAGGAGGTGTTGGTCAGCCCGGAGCCTGTGCAGGACGGGGCCAAGATCCCCTACATGGAGTTCACGGGCCAGGACAGCGTCACCTGCCCCACCTGCCAGGGCACCGGCCGCATCCCCACAGGTGCCTGCTGCTCTGGGGCCTAAACACCCCAAACCCCAGCTCCAAACAGCGCAAAAAAAGTCACTTTTTAATGTGTTATTCACATAAAAGGTCACTATTTTTATGTGTTATTCCCATAAAAAGTCACATTTTTATGTGTTATTCCCATAAAAAAAACATTTTAATGTGTTATTCCCATAAAAAATAACATTTTTATGTGTTATTCCCATAAAAAGTCACTTTTTAATGTGTTATTCCCATAAAATGGTCACTTTTTAATGTGTTATTCCCATTTTGCTTCCCAGAGCAGGTGAACGAGTTGGTGGCTCTGATCCCCTACAGCGACCAACGGCTTCGTCCTCAGAGAACGTAAGGGAGGAGTTCTTTTATTGCTTTAGGGGCTCTTTTCACCCCCAAAACATAGGGTTTAAAGTATGATTTTAAATATTTCTACTATGGGCACCATGATCCCACTCCCACCTTCCATCCCCTCACTGGAGTTTTGGGGGCAACTGCAAGAAGACCCCAAAATGCTGCTTTGGTTCCTCATTACCCAACCCCAAATGTGCAAAGGGAGGATTTTTGAGCCATTTTGATATTAAAAAATGACATTTTGATATTAAAAAATGACATTTTGATATTAAAAAGTGACAGCAGCTCTCGGGTGCCTCTTCCGAGGAAACCAAACAGGGGGTGGGGTTTTTTTAGGATTCGAATCTTGCAGAGGAGGTGAAGAATTTAATTTTTTTTTTGTTTTTTTGGGTTTATTTTGTGTCAGGAAACTCTATGTGCTGCTCTCAGTGCTGCTCTGCCTGCTGCTGTCTGGCCTGGGGGTTTTCTTCCTGTTCCCCCACTCGGTGCTGGTGGACGATGATGGCATCAAAGTGGTGCAGGTGTGGTTTGACAGGAAGAACTCGGCCGTCCTCCTGGCCATCACGGTAAAGTTCCCGTGGATTTGGGCAAACAAATCCCCAGGTGTGGAGGGGAATGACCCAGCGAGCTCAGGGTTGGTTTTTTGTCCCCTCCAGGCCACGCTGAGGATCAGGAATTCCAACTTCTACTGGGTGGCGGTGAGCAGCCTGAGCAGCCAGGTGCAGTACATGAACACCGTGGTGGGCAGGCAGCAGCTCACCAACGTCTCCAGCATCCAGCCCCTGAGGGACAAACTGGTACTGACTGGGAGCCCAGGGGCTGCAGCTGCCTCTGCTCTGTGAGCTCCCTCACAGAGGGGTGGAAAGGTGATGGGGGCTGCGCTGAAATCGGATTTTTTCCACTCTGTTGCAGGTGAATTTCACCGTGAAGGCAGAGCTGGGTGGATCCCTGTCCTATGTGTAGTAAGGATTTACTGCTCCTCGGAGGTACCTGGGGAGGGAGAGGGGTTGGAGCTGCTTTGATTAAAATTTGGGGAATTAATTGTAAATCATTCACTTTGCCTGCTCAATTCCTTTGCCAGGAATTTTCTCAAGGTGCTGTGAGGTGGTTTTGTTAACACCAAAGTGGAAAATACCAGCAGGAGCTGCCAAAAACCCCCCAAATTCCTCAAGTTTCTCACTTGCTGACCAATTTTCTTTGATCTTTTCCAGTTTTTTCTGCACTTTGCCCAAGGTGAAGGTCCACAACATCGTGATCCTCATGAGGTGGGTGCTGCTCCTGGAGCTCTTTTCTCACCTTAAACATTCTGTTCTGAGCTTCCTGAACCCCAAGGGAATTCCAGCCACGGATTTGGGCTCTGGGGAGAAAATCCTGCTTGGATTTTTTCCCCAAATCCACCTCAGGGTCAGATTTTAACCCAGCCCAGGGTGGGTAAATATGAGGTGGTGGAGCACACAGGGGCTGCAATTCCTGCAATCCCCACCTTTTCACCAAAACCCGCAGGAATTTGGGTGGAGGAACTGGAGGAACAAAAATTTTATTTTTGAGGAAAAGAGGAGTGTGTGATGAATCCAAACCTGCTGCCTTGTCCCTTTTACCCTGCCAGGACCTCGGTGAAGCTCTCCTACATCGGCCACAGCGCCCAGAGCACCCTGGAGACCTTCCACTACCTGGACTGCAGCTCCAACTCCACGGCCCCGGCCCGGGGGACGCCCTGAGGGCCCCGCGGGGACCGCGAGTGGCTCTGCGGGGACAGACCCGGGACAGACCCTGGACAGACCCCGGACAGACCCGGGACAGACCCCGGACAGACCCCGCACAGACCCCGGACAGACCCGGGACAGACCCCGCACAGACCCCGGACAGACCCCGGACAGACCCGGGACAAACCCCGGACAGACCCCGGACAGACCCCGCACAGACCCCGGACAGACCCCGCACAGACCCGGGACAGACCCGGGACAGACCCCGGACAGACCCCGCACAGACCCGGCACCGCCTCTGCCGCCCTGCCGGGGGTGCTCCTTCCCTTCCTTCCTGCCAGGGAATCTGGAACTTTCCCTCTGGAAATCCCAGAGGTTTTGCAGTGGGAGCTTGGCACCGTCAGGGGTGAATGGATTTAATTTTGGAGATTAAAATTTTTTTTTTTTTTTTCTGAGGGGAATAAGTTTGTTTTCCTGCTCAGTGGTGGCAGCACCTCAGGACCCCAAAAAAGGGAGAATTCCCACCTGGAATGAGCCTCTCTCACACCCTAGAAGGAGGCAAAGGAACCCAAACCTTCGGAATAAACTTCTCCCTCATTTCCCCCCCTTTTGGCATGCAGAGGCTCTTCCCTGGGGTTTGAAATCCGGGAATTTGCTGCTTTTTGTGCTCCACTTCCCAAAGCAGCGGGGTCTGGAGGGGGTTCTGTGGGAGGCTGGGATTCCAGGGCCTCCCTGCCGGGAGCTGGGCACTGCTGCCAGCCCGGCCCCCGCAGCCCTTTGGCATTTTGCCCCATTTTTGGGAGGTTTTATTTTTATTTCCTTGGAATTTTCAGCCCTCCTTTCCCGTGGGATTCAGGAGGCAGACACAGCTACACATGGATCTTTCCTCAGTAGGGGAATTATTGGATTTTTGGGGTGACAGTGGCACAAAATCCACACTTTGCTCCCTTTTCCAGCAGGAGATTCCTGCCCCTGCAGCGTTTGTAGGGCTGAGTTCTTCAATAAACCTGATTTGGATCTTTCCTGTCCTTTATTATTTTTTAAAGAAAAGCTTTGGATTTGTCCTAAATCCAGTGCTCTCCTGGGGTTGCTGCTGTGGGGGGTTTTGCCCCAAAATTCCCCGTTTTGCTGATGGATTTCCACAAAATCCCAGAATGGGTTGGGGGATGCCAAAACTCATCCCCAGCGATGGGGAATCCTCTGGGAATTCCATTTTGGGGCCTCCCTGCCCCAAAATTCCTTCCCAAAATCCCACCCAAACCTCCCGATCCCAGTGGGAAGCCACTCCCCGTGTCCTGTCCGTCTGTCCTTTATCCCAAATCTGTCCCCAGCTCTCCTCAAAGGTGGTTCTGGAACCTTCCCTTCTCTCCAGGCTGAAAAATCTCATTTTCCCATCCTTTATTAGGATTTTTTTGGGGAAAAAACCTCGACCAGGTGCCCGTTCCCAGCTGGGACCAGTGCCCAGAATCCCAATCCCAACCTCCTTCCCTGGTGACAAATTCCCACTGAATTTTCCCTTTTTTTTTTAAGGGAAAGGAAGAAATCCCCAAACTTTGCTTATTCTCCCTTTTCTTCCCCTCCTGGCTGGGTTTAATCTTAATTTTCTTTTTTTTTTCCTTTTTTCCGTGGGTTTCCCCTCATTCCCTTTCCCCCTCTTTGCCCCCAGCCCCATCCCAATTTTCCAAGGATCCCAGAGGGGTTTTTTGGGGGGGCTGCCCCCAAATTTTCTGCTTGGCTGCGCCAGGAGGGGAAAGATTTGACCCCAAACCCTCGGTGCAGAGCCCCCATCATTAGGAGAGCATCTCAAAAGGGCAATTTCGGGTGGAAAATCCTCTTTAATCCCCCAATCCTCCTTAATGAATTTCCCCTGCCAATGTTTTGGTGCCTGGCCACGACTGGGCAGCTGCTGCACTTGAAGCTGGGAGAGTTTCAAGCTCAAATTCTGCCCCAAAATGGATTTTTTTTTTTTAAAAAAAGCTGGTTTTAAAAATTATTTTCAAGTTATAATTCCTCCAAGAGGAATTATAACTTGAAAAAAGAAGCTTTGCCACGCGCAGAGGCAAAAAAGAGGAGTTTTGACCCAAAAGAATTGGGGTGAAACTCAGGAATTCCTCACCCAGGAGCTGCCTGGGGCCTCTTGCAGGAGAGATCTGAGCAGGTTTGGGGCTCTTCGGGGTCACTGGGCTGATTTTTGTCAAGATCATTAAAAAAATCCCATTTCTGAGCTTTTTTTGCCTGTAATGAACAGCCTGGCGAGGAGAGGAATTTCCATGTGGGATTTTTTTTTGTGGCACAGCAAGAGTTGGAGTCTCTCAATTCCAGTGCTGCAAAACAGCCCCAAAATGGAGTTTTTTGCAGGTAAAAAAAACAGGATAAAGTTGGTGGGGAGGAGGGGACAGCCACCCCTTGGCCTGGTGACACCGGGGTTGTCTCAATCCTAATTATGGGACCAAAATTCCCCAATTAAACCTCCTGCTTTTCCAAGACTTTCTACTTTAAAATTTTTCACTTTTACATTTTTCCCTTTTTTTTTTTTGGCTTTTTTTGGGGGGGTAGATTTTGCCCCCCACCCCCAGTTCCACCTTAGTTTGAAATATCCCAACCCAAAAAAATGTGCAGTTTTTACCCAAAAATGAGGATTTCAACGGGATTTTTTCCCAACCTAAAGAATTTTATAGTGCTTGAAATAGGGAGGAAATATTTGAATTACTGCAAACACACCCGAAAGAAAGACTCAACTCAAATTTTACTTTCGACCAAAAGTTTTTTTTTTTTTTAGATTTTTTTTTTCATTTTATACCAACAGATGTTAAAAAATACAGACTTGTTTTACAAGAATAGCACCATTTTTTGATTTTTTTTTTGCGTGTTTTTAAACTCATATTATACATGAACACTCCTGCTGAGGGGGGAAAGGGGAAAATTCGGGGTGAGGAGGGGATTTTTGATGCCTGGATTGGTGAAATCCCATTTTTTTTTTATTTTTTCAGGGAAAAAGGGATCACTGACATTCCCACCTCCACCTGACCTCAAAAACAGGTCGTCCAGGAAGAGAATAAATAAATATTAACGGGTTTCTCCTTTGATTCTGGTGTTGGGATGAGGTGGTTGCTCCCTGATTCGGGGTGAGCCCTTTCAGTGCAGAACTTCTCAGCTCCTTTTTTTGGGGTGGATCCCGTTTCTTGTGGTTTTTCTCTTTTTTTTTTCCCAAGGAATCGGGCCGGGCTTTTTTAAAAAAAAAAAAAACAAAAAACCAAAAACCACGACAACCAAAAAAAAAAAAAAAACCCAAAAAAACAAAAAAACCAAACCACACCAAAAAAAAACCTTTTTTTTTTGTTGTTTTTACAAGAAGCAGACGGGGCCGAGGTCGACCCCAAACTCCTGCTCGGGCCCCCCAATGTCCATGGGTGCGATGTCCACGATGGGCAGGCGCGAGGTTTTCTGCGAGCGGTACTCGATGACGGTCCTGCCCCACTTCCCCGTGTGTTTCTGGGGAAAAAACGGCAAAAACGGGGTCATTTCACCCGGGACACCCCCGCGGAACGCATCCAATCCCAGCTGGAACGCGAATTTGTCGTCAGGCATAGAGGGGCCCCCACTTTTTGGTGTGTTTATATGGGAAAAAACGTGTGAAAATGGGGTTATTTAATCTTTCAGAATGTTCCCAATTGTCATTAATATTGGGAAAATGGGGTTATTTAATCCTCCAGAAAATGGGGTTATTTAATCTTCCAGAAAAATTGGGTTATTTAATCCTCCAGAAAAATTGGGTTATTTAATCTTCCAGAACCTTCTCAATCTCACTCCGTTTGAGCCCAAATTTATCATTAGCATTGGAAAAATGGAGTTATTTAATCCTCCAGAACCTTCCCAATCTCACTCAGTTTGAGCCCAAATTTATCATTAGCATTGGAAAAATGGGGTTATTTAATCCTCCAGAACCTTCCCAATTGTCATTAATATCAGAAAAATTGGGTTATTTAATCCTCCAGAAAAATTGGGTTATTTAATCTTCCAGAACCTTCTCAATCTCACTCAGTTTGAGCCCAAATTTATCATTAGCATTGGAAAAATGGGATTGTGTAATGTTCCAGAACCTTCCCAATTATCATTAATATCAGAAAAATGGGGTTATTTAATCCTCCAGAACCTTCCCAATCTCACTCCGTTTAGAGCCCAAATTTGTCATTAATATCAGAAAAATGGGATTATTTAATTCTCCAGAACCTTCCCAATTATCAATAATATTGAAAAAATTGGGTTATTTAATCCTCCAGAACTTTCCCAATCTCAGTTTGAGCCCAAATTATCATTAGCATTGGAAAAATGGGATTGTGTAATGTTCCAGAACCTTCCCAATTGTCATTAATATCAGAAAAATGGGATTATTTAATCCTCCAGAACCTTCCCAATTGTCATTAATATCAGAAAAATTGGGTTATTTAATCTTCCAGAACCATCCAAAACTCAGTTTGAGCCCAAATTTGTCATTAGCATTGGAAAAATGGGGTTATTTAATATTCCAGAACCTTCCAAAACTCAGTTTGACCTCAAATTTATCATTAACATAGGAAAAATGGGGTTATTTATTCTTCTAGAACCTCCCAAAACTGAGTTTGAGCCCCTGTCACTGTCACATTTTCTGACAAATCCCTTGGCCAGGATTTCCTTTCCTGGGAAGCTGAGAAGCCTCAGATTAAAAGGAAAACAATAATTATCTCATTTGCTTCTCCTGCATTTTGCTGCTTTGGAATGTGTTTGGAGTGTTTGATTGGTTTTGTGTGAATTGTTTTAACTTCATGGCCAATCACAGCCTGGCTGTATATGATATAATGTGATATAATGTGATATGAATATAATATAACGTGATATGAATGTAAAATAAAATAAAATAAAATAAATTAAGATAAAATAAAATAAAATAAAATAAAATAAAATAAAAAATATAATATAATATAATATAATATAATATAATATAATATAATGTGATATTAACATAATGTGATATTAGTATAATATTATATAATATAGTATAATATAGTATAATACAGTATAATATAATGCAATAGGAGATAATATGAGATAATATAAGATAATGTGATATGAATATAATATAATGTAATATAATTATATACAATATAATTATATATCTTATATTTGATGTGGCATGGTACGATATAATGTAATGTAATTAATAGAATAGAATAGAATAGGATAATGTATCATATATAATATATAATTATATATATTATAATATATTTGATATGATATATAATATACTGTAATGTAATGTAACGTAACGTAATATAATATAACAAAAAATATATATAATATATATAACATATTACATATATATATAATATATATTATTATATATATTATATATAATATAATAACACAATTACCTAAAATAATAAATTAACCTAAAATAAGAAATTACCATTTTAAATAATAAAAACACAGAACCACATCAACCAACTCCTCCTTCATCCTGAGGACCCAGCAGACCCCCCACACCCCAAATTCCCCAATTTCCCTCCGTCCCTGCCCGCTCTCACCGTGCAGCCGTCCTCCAGCACGCTGTAGGTGAACCTGCTGTTGCCCTCGGCGCGGATCTCGACGTCGTTGGAGCCCTGGATGAGCAGCGCCTTCCTCAGGCTGCCCGACTCCTCGTCCAGGTAGGCCACGCTGTTGCGGCAGTGGTAGGTGACGTTCTGGGAGCCCTCGGTGGACAGCAGCCTCAGGAAGGTCATCTGGATGTTGGCCGTGTTGGGCGCCAGCTCCTCAGCGCCGTAGCTGAACTGCAGAGGGGAGGGAGGCTTCAGGTGGGTTTTTTTGGAGCTTTTTTTGGGGGAGTTTCCACGGTTTGCTTTCCCAGACCTGGAAACTGTCATGGCCCGTTGGCAAGATTTGCGTGGAAGTCTCTAAATCAGCCAGTTCTGGCACAAAACCCCATCGGTTTCACCTCAAAGAAGGACACGGCTCCAAGTTTTCCATAAAATCCCTAAATTCACCAATATCTGATCCAATTTCACCCCAAAGAAGGGCATCGCTCCAAGTTTTCCATAAAATCCCTAAATTCAACAATATCTGATCCAATTTCACCCCAAAGAAGGGCATCGCTCCAAGTTTTCCATAAAATCCCTAAATTCAACAATATC
>JAWWLW010000103.1:8037547-8048589 GCA_035041385.1 Myiothlypis coronata | reverse complement strand
ACGAAAAACACAGAGCTGGGGAAACTGCAGAGCACAGGCACCAAAAACACAGAGCTGGGGAAACTGCAGAGCACAGGCACCAAAAACACAGAGCTGGGGAAACTGCAGAGCACAGCCTTGGGTGCACAACCATCAGAAAGTCTGGGGAAGAGTCTATGCCTAAGAGAGTAACTCACACAACTCACAGCAGAAGAGGTACAACAGGGCAGAGCAGGTGAGTGAGTGGCAAAGCAAACATAGCACAAGGCAAACAATCAATGTCAGCTGCAGCAGGAGAGGAGAAGCTGAAGTTCCAGTTCTGACCAAGTCACAATAAAATATTGACTTGAGCTGGACTTGATCCTTGTGGGTCCCTTCCAACTCAGAATATTCTGTGACTGCCACCATTTTGGAATTCTTAATCACATGCACAAAATACTTCCATAGGCTCTAAGGCAGGTTACCCAATAGAAAACCTGCAAGTCCACAACTACAACTCCCAGTTTTAATGCTTTCATTACATATAGAAAGCTCTGATTACCTTCAGGGTATAGGTTCAAACACAGGACAGACTTAGGCAAACACTTTCCTTGTAGGGAAGCTCGTGTGTCTCAACTCACCAAGGTACCAGGTTTAGTAGAAAAGAATCTAAATACTGACACCTTCCAGTAAGAGTAACCTGCCCAGATGGGAAGAGGGCTGAATGGAACACACCCCTGGAGGACTGCATGCCACTATTCTTTCACAAGGACTAAACTCCACTTCTCCCAAGACTCCTAGGGCTGTATTCCTGAAGAACAAATTTTCCCCAACACCCAGCCAGAGGCAACTGAAGCTGTGAGTTCTGGCTTTTACCCCTTTGTCCAGACTGCACAACTGAGAGGAGTCTGGCCCCACAGTCTTTGCAATGACCCTTCAAGTAGCTGTAAATTATCCAATCACTCCTCAGCCTCCACAGGCCCAGAACCTCAAACTCTTACCTTTGCTTTTCCTCAACAAAAGGTATTGATTTGAAAAACATGAAGGGTAACAGCGCACAGAAATGAAAACCAGCATTTGTACTTCCACTTGTTTAAGGTGAATGCAGGTTAAGGGCTTTTTGAGAAAATACAGAAAAAGCTTACATCAGTTTATTATTCCAGAAGACACAACACAACTGAAATGACAAACAAAGTACACATCTCTGTTCACTCTTGCTGGATTCTTTTAAAGCAGGTACCTCAGCCTACCTGTGAAGTCAGTATTCTGGCAATTGTCCCACTGCAGCGACATGACACTCTGAAGCTGAAGCCAAGCTCCTCATTGGCAGCAGGACCCTCTCCACTGCCTCTGGAAGGCAATTCTGAGCAAGATTCTGTCCCGCTCTCAGTCCAGCACTCCTGCCTGCTCATTCTGGCTGGTGCCTCACAGGTCTCTCCAGCTCCCACCTGACACTCCTCAGACACAACTGCCCTTGCTTGTTCTGTTTTCTGCCTTTTCCTTGCAATATTTGTCTCTTCTTCCGACTTTCTCTTCAGAGACAATGCGTTCTCTTGAGAGCCATCATCTGTTTTTCCCTCGTGTCCATGTAGCTTTCTCCAAACAGAGATAATATCCAGCCAGTATTTTGGGTCCTCAATGACAAGGCTTTTAATCTCATGAAGCATCTTCCCTGGAAGAAAAAAGCAGTTTTGGGTTAAGTACCTCAGCATTTCACTTCCCTGTGTTCAGATTTCATTCATGTGTGAGTCCAGAGTCACAGGCACAGCTGAGCTCTCAGCACCCACCAGAAGCCACACAGGCACCCTCTGATTCCCAGCTCTGCACAACCAAGACTAAATCATGCAAGGATTGAACTCGGCACCTGTAGAAAGCCAGAGCACCTGTGAGAGTCACTGCCAGGGACAGAGCACCAGCCTAGCATGCCACTCTCCCCAGAAAGCACTTGGCCCAGGTTTAAGCGATGCAGAACACTCTACAGAATTGAAAGACAGATACAAACATTAATTACTTTGAGTCATCTCAGGCAAAACCAAGTTTATTCTTTCAGAAAGAAAATTTCTGCTTCCCATTCATCACTGTGCCTTCAATCCTGCAACACACACCTACACGTGTGTGTGGGCAGTCCCAAGCTAGCCACAAGAGAAGCATGAGGAACAGAAAGGCCAATTCACTTAAATACATCAAAGCTGGTCAAGGAGAAAAAATGGAAGGTCTTTCTAGTTATCACTTAAAATCTTAGACTCATGATCAAATTTCATCCTTAAAGCTGAAGGTAATCTCCCAGATAAAAATCAATCCATCTAACTTGAAATTCTCACTCCAACACTGACAGAGAGCACAACACAAGCAGCTGAGACTTAGAAGGAAGCCGTGTACTTAGGAGTAAATTGACACAATATATAGATCAGGATTCACTTCGTTTAAGAGAAAATAGGACTTCTTGTTAAAATAAACACAAGAGATCCAGGGCTGAATGCTGGTTTTCGGGTGGGGTATTATTCTTTTTTGGGGGGCTAGGTGGGGGAGAGTCTCTGAATTACACATATACGCTCAATGCCGGCAGAATACAGGCTGCAAGGTAGCTATTGAAAGCAATTTAAAAGCCCTTTTCAGGTCAAAAACATGTTGAAAACACACGTGGGTGAAAGACACTTTGGAATCGATTACTGTCAATTAGAACTACAGCCACCAGTAAAAACCTAAACACTTCAAACGTTATAACCAGGACTCAAACCAAGGCTTCCCGCGTCCGTACCTCTGTTCCCGGACACGGGCAGCGGGCTGTGCTTCTTCAGCAGCAGGAACAGGCGCTCCCCCGACCGCAGCTGCCGCAGCTCTCCGGGCCCCGCCGACGCCCTGAAGAACACTTTTCCCGATACGTAGTCCACCTCCAGGGAGAACACCCATCGGATCGGGCCGGGTGGCTCCGGGTGAGCGCTCCCGCAGCCCCGCGGGCAGCGCAGCCCCGGCTCCTCCGGGTGAGCGCTCCCGCAGCCCCGGCTCCTCCGGGTGAGCCCCTCCGATCCCGACCAGCGCCGGCTCCCTCCGGGTGAGCGCCTCCGAACCGGGCCAGCCCCGCGCAGGGGGCGGCACAGCCCGGGCCGTGCTCGCCGGGCTCCGGGCGCGGAGCTCCCTGCTGAGCCGGACCGGACCGGACCGCCCGGGTGGTCACTGGCTC
Organism: Myiothlypis coronata; assembly: GCA_035041385.1. Lineage (NCBI taxonomy): Eukaryota > Metazoa > Chordata > Aves > Passeriformes > Parulidae > Myiothlypis > Myiothlypis coronata. The sequence continues at coordinate 8,045,450 of JAWWLW010000103.1, read as the reverse complement.
CGGCTCCCCGCTCACCCGGACCGGACCGCCCGGGTGGTCACTGGCACTGGCTCCGGCTCCCCGCTCACCCGGACCGGACCGCCCGGGTGGTCACTCGCTCCGGCTCCCCGCTCACACATACCGGACCCCCCGGCGGGTCACCAGCCCCGGCTCCCCGCTCACCTCGGTGGCGCCGAGCCGCGCCCTCACCTCCCGCGCCAGGAAGGGCTCCAGCCCGCGGCCCGCCGTGCAGAAGAACCGCCCGGGCTCGGCCCCCGACATCTTGGAGAGGCGGGGCTTGCTGGGGGCGTGGCCTGTTGGGGGAGGGGCTCCTCGGTCTACAGAGGGCGTGGCCTGGTCGGGGGCGTGGCCTAATGAATCAGTAGATTAAATTAAAAATTAAAACATTAAAATTAAATTTAAAATTAATTTAAAATTCCTAGTTCGCTTCCTACACAAATCCATGCTGTTATTCGAGTAACTGCTCTTTCATTCAAAGAGGACAGTGCAGACTTGAACTTTTGAGTCCTACTTTTGAGAGGTTGCTTTTGCCTTGATTGCCAGCTAAATCTGTGTGAGTTTTGGGAATTACCAATGGAGAACAGAGCTTTCATCTGGAGTCTGCAAAAGCAATATGCAATGAGAAGGAGTTGAAGCATTTGGAGAAGACAGAAACACTCACGATTCTCATGAAAAAGCTTTCAGCATAGATGTCTGAGAATTACTCATTTAATACTTTTGTGCAGTTGTGCGTATTATTCAACAGACAAGACTCAAATAATGTAAAGTGAATGAAAAAAAGGTAATGAAAGTGTAAATTAGCACCCACCCCATCTCCACAATGGTATTTAATAAACACCCAACAGGTGTGAAAACATCAGATAGTATTGTTCTTACTAAGTTCAGTACATTCAAATACAGAAATATTTTCTGAACTGTTTAAAAGCTTACCCAGGAGAAAAATACCAGAAAAATCATCACACAAATCCTGCTTTAAAATTCATCATCTTTAACAATCCAGAAAATTTCACTACAATAGGGTAAAGTTTCTTCTCAAAATAAACTTTAAACATCAAGTTTACAAAGAATTAGGAGCTTGAGCAGAAGCTCATACAATACAAGGTTTGTTCTCATCACCACCATCCACAGGATAGCACAACTAAGTCACAATTGTCCACAATCTAACCCACAATTGTCACAGCTCATACCTGAGCTTTGGAGTCTGCTGCTAAGTGCACACACACAGCTTCATGTCTCTATGAGCAGGATAAGGCAGGTAAATGCATCCCAGCAGACAGAAACAACACAGCCTAAAGGAATTAGTGAGTCCCTTCCTCAATCCTAAATGAACATTTAAAACTAAACTGAATGCAATTTCTTTAAAATCATGGGCTGAGAAGAATAAGCCTCTTTGTAAAAGTCAGAATTCCTTGTTATTATATAAAAGAAACCTGCACACAAAACGAATTATGTCAGTGATGGAAGCATACACCAGCAATCCAAATCCCTGCATGACTGAAGACGCCAGTTCACTAACAAATCTGAATTTGTATCTCAAAGAAACATTTACAGTCATCCAAATTCATTGCACTAAATCTACATATCATAACATCCTCATTAAAAAAAGCCACAACATAGTATCTAGAGAGTGCATTTGGCTTGGCAATTTTGATTTCAACCATCTAATTCAGACACAGATCAGAAATCTTCTCTGTCTGCTATAAAACACAAGGAAAAAAGCAAAGCTCTAGAGAGCACGACAAAAGTGTTAACTCTCACTGAAAAGTGTCATTAAATAAACTTTATCCTCATCAGAAAAGTTGGAATTGGGTGGGGGTAAGGAGGAAGAATCAAAATTGGGGGGAAGAAAACCCAAAGAAGTATCATTTAATCTCAGAATGGTTTCCCTTGGAACGGACCTTAAAACTTGTCCAGTCCCTTCAACCTGCCACGGGAGGGACACTTCCCACTGTTCCAGGCCGCCCAATGTCCCATCCAGCCCGGCCTTGGGCACGGACCCACGGATCCAGGGGCAGCCACAGCTGCCCTGGGCACCCTGTGCCAGGGCTGCCCACCCTGCCAGGGAACAGCTCCTAATTCCCAACGTCCCATCCAGCCCTGCCCTCTGGCACTGGGAAGCCATCCCCCTTGTGCTGTCCCTCCAGGCCCGGGCCCCAAGCCGCTCTCTGGCTCACCGGGAGCCCTGCAAGGGTCGGGCCTGGCCTGGCCTCGCCTCGCCTCCCCTCCCATCTTCTCTTCTCTCCCCGCTCCTTCCCCTCCCCTCTCCTCCCATCACCTCCATTCCCCTCCCCTCCCCTCTCCTCCCATCAGCTCCCTTCTCCCTCCATCACCTCCCATCTCCTTCCCTCTCCTCCCCTCTCCTCCTCCTCCCTCAGGGCCCGGTCTCGCGGCGCCCCCTGGCAGGCCCCGCTGAGTGGCGTGCGCATGCGCGGTGCGCGGGGCCGTTGCCATAGCAGCGGGAGCCAACAGGGAGGCGCCGCCATGAGCCCGCCCGAGGTGGAGCTGCTCGTGTGCCGCAAGTACGAGATCAAAAGGCGCCTGGGCAAGGGGGTGAGTGCGGGGGCTGGCCTGGGGGACCCGGGGTGGCCTGGGGAAGCTGGGGTGGTCGCGGGAGCTCGGAGGGCCCATGACAGCTCGGGGGGCCCGTGTGGAGTTCAGGGCGCCGTGAGGGCTCCAGGCGGCCCGGGGGAGTTGAGGGAGTGTTTGGGAGTTCAGGCGCCCGTGGGAACTCTCTCTGTCGCTCAGGGCCCTGTGGAAGCTCCAGGTGACTCAGGGGAACTCAGGGGGACTGTAAAAAGTAAACAGTAAAATAGATCTGAGTCTCAAGGTACATTCTCTCTATGCCTGCCAAATCCTTCTACATTTACTGTAACCCCTTCACTTCAGATCATGCTGCATCAAGTCATATCTTCCCCATAAAATGTATTTTTAAACTTAAGCCAATGGCAATTTCTAAGGTATTCTCCTCAGACAGTCTCTAAACCCTCCCGAGTTATCTGCTTTACTATTCTGGCAGATCTTTGCTATCATTTAGTCGAGTTGATATGAGTATTTAAGTATTTCCCTCATTATGTTCACAGAGTCAAGGAGTCACCAGGGTTGGAAAAGCCCTCTGAGCCTCTGGAGTCCAGCTGCTCCCCAGCAGTGCCAAGGCCACCACTGACCCCTGTGTCCCAGTGCCATTAAATCTGTTAAATCCCCCAGGGATGAGGAACCCCCTCTGCCCTGAGGCAGTCTGTGCCAGGGCTGCACAGCCCTTTGCAGAAGAGTTTTTTCCAATATCCAACCTAAACCTCCCCTGGCACAACTCGAGGCTGTTCTGCAGTTCCAGCAGGGTAGTGCTGTACCACTTACCCCAGGCACTTTCTACAACTGTTTGTACTGCCTGATGTGTGGGAAAGGTCCTGGTGCCATGCTCCAGGACCACAGGGGTTACTGAGAAGCCTCTTTGATGTCCTTAATGAGTGTTTAATCACCAGAATCATACATTGCTGCTCTTTTGCTTTGTACAAGTATTTAAACAGTAAATGGGCATTTCTGAGCACAATTTGATCCCTTTATTTAAACAGTAAATGGGCATTTCTGAGCAGAATGTGATCCCATTGTGTAAAGGTGTCACATCCCTCCTTACGAACGGGGCTCGTGGTGGTTCGTGGATTGATCTCAGGGTGCAAAAAGAACCCACATGGCACAGGGGATTTGCAGTAATAATCAAAACAAATGCACCTTTATTGAATGAGCACAGCAAAATGCGATAGAGGGATCGAGGGAGAGAAAGAGAAAAGAGAGAGAGAAAGAGGGGGACAGAGCTCCCAAACGTAGAGACAAAGTCCTTTGGTCCAGTCCAGTCGAGGATCCGCCTGTTACACTGGGGAGATCTCAGAGGCACAGTTCATCTGCACCCCAATTATACTCTTTTTCCATGGGGGAAGGGGAATGGATTTTGCAGCCGAATCAAAGGTAGTTTATTGTATCTTCGGGGGGAACGAACAGTGTTTGGAAAAGGGGCACACACAGTTCATGTTCGGCAGTGGGTGTGAGCCATTGTTTTCGTGGTCCAATGCTCACACCTGCAACATCCATCTCGCTTTGGTCAGCTTGCCTCCCCCACACACCTCCCCGGGCTGGGGGTTCCAGTCCCAGTCCTTGGAAGGAGCAGAGGGGCCTTCTCACATGGGGGTTCCATGTCTCAGTCCTTGATGGAGAGGCTCCTTCCATCTCAGTCTGTCTGTCACGGTGGTTGCAGAACGGGTGAGGGTCTTCTGTGGGAGACCCCCTGAAACTCAGGAGAAGTCCAGCCAGGCCGGGAGGTGGGACAGCTCCCAAGGCTGTTGTTGCAAAAAGGGCACGGTGCCCCCCTGTTGGCACACAGCAAACAACAGCTGTGAACACAATCACTGAGCCCTGTGCTCTCAGGTCTTGGGGCCCTGTGGCGTGTGACTTTCTCCTTCAGAGAAGACGGGGGTCTTCTCTTCAGTGGTCCTCAAATGACAATCGTGAGGCAGATGAGGGAAGATTCAGACAGACTCTCACAAGTTGCCAGCACTCTGCTTACCTGTGCTGCTTCTCCACAGGCCTACGGCATCGTCTGGAGAGCAACCGACCGCCAGACAGGAGAAACAGTTGCTGTGAAAAAGATTTTTGATGCTTTCAGGAACAGAACAGATGCTCAGGTGAGAAATTACTGTCCTGGTGTGTTCCGAGATGTGGTGGGATTCCATAGGTATTTTCAGGACTTCTGTCTCTGAAAGGTGATAATTATGCACATAACAATACAGTCTGCAGCTATATTGGGATAAAAACAAGCAATAAATACCAAGCTTTGTGTATCATGGCATGTATAAAAGAGGAGTAGATTTAACCCTGTCATTGAACTGCATCTCTGTTCTGCTGTTCTCTTGAGATGATGATAAACTGTTTTTCCTTTATTTCTAGAGAACATTTCGAGAGATTATGTTCCTGCAGGTAATGTCCATGTTCCCCCTCTTATTTTTTATTATCTCTGATGTCTAAGTATTTTCTTCCCACTGTTTTCCAAAATGCAGCAGTCATTGATTAGTGTTGATAAGTCTTTAATTTCTTTTCTGCACTATCTTAGCAAAGAGCCTTTCAGGGTGAACCCACCTGAATAAAACACTCTCCATTTGGGCTTGTTTTTACTCTTTCCCCATTTTTAGCAATGTGTCTGTTGCACAGCACATCAGCACCATCTGTCACTTATTGCTGCTTTGTGGATAGAAACTATTTTCTCTTACATTTTAACTGCCATAACTGGAGGATGGCTGGGGTAGGAGAGGGATTTACACTCCAAAATTGTTTTCCTCCATCGTGCTATAAGCAATTTATTCACTTAAAATAATCTAACCAAAAGAAAAAGGGAAGTTCTGCAGGGAATTGCAGCCTTGTTTTGATATAATTGGTCTTATCAGTGGCATTCCAGTTATCTGTCTACTCCTCCTTATACTTACCATGTAGAAACATCAGTATTTTGGAATAATATTGTTTTAAATCGTGATTTTCTAAGGACAAATGTGAGGCAGGGCTCATAGAAGAGGTATTTCCTAAGACTGCCAAGTTTAAGTAGGAAAGAGATTATGTTTATTAACTTTTTAGTCATTCTTGAAGCCTGAAATAGAAGCTGAAAACTTTAAAGCTAAAAATATAATCAGTTCCTTAGAAATGAACTACCTTAGAAGTTTGATCATCTCTGAAGGTGCAGCACTCCTGGAATGGATGGATGGAGTAGGAGCAGGGGAAAAAAAAAGGATATTTCTTCTGAAGGAAAGGAGTCCCTTGGCAGAGGAGGGCAGGGAGTGGGAAGTTAATGTGCTGCTCAGCCCATACTTCCCTAACTTCTGGTGCTCAGTAGACTTTAAGAATTTTAGTTTCCCCTACTATTTGAAACCTTTTTCTTGAGATTCAAGACTGAGGGCTCAGAAAGGAAAAGATGTGAAAAATACTCTGTTATTCATAATTGCATGTTTGTCTTAATTTGTTTGTCTGTGCATAATAATTGTTTTGTTCAATCTTGATGTTGATCACGAGGTCATTTGATGGACTAGGTTATTGTTTTATGTTGTGTATCTCAATTATTCTAATTGAGAAGTTGCTGTAGAGTCTGGGGTGTGAATGATTCTCTGATGCTCTGGTCATTGCTTGCAGGTTTTGTGTTTGCTGTTCAGTTGTAGTTTACGGGTGTATTTTAGGCCAATTTTAGAATGTCATTTTGGTAGGTGTATTAGTAGCATTAGAAATGGCCCTGACAAGGTTTTTTTTCCAAGGTAATGAGGTTTTTTAGTACAGACTGAAGTTTTGTCATAACTTTCTGTTATCAGTTCCAGGGCAAGGCAGTGTAAGACAGTGGAATTTTCCTTCTTAAATAGCACTCAAGTGACACTGTCCAGATTTAGCTGCAACTCTAGAACAACACCCCCTTTTGGGTAAAAACCTTCTTTAGATCGTTTGGATGAGTGTCATGGCTATGCTCAGAATGAAAACAAAGTGTGTGATGGGCTGGCTGTGTCTCACTGCCTTGGGAGTGTGTTTTCACAGGCTGCTGCAGGTGAATATGTTGTTTTGGGAGCTTTCCTGGATGTTACACATTATAAAATGCCACAGTATTATGAAGTGTTTACAGTGTCCCTGGCTGCACAGAAGGGGGAAATAAAAGCTGTTAAAGCTAGGGATGAACTTAATGATCCCATGATGTCAGTTGTGGGAGATGTCAGTCTGTCAAATGTCAGTCATGGGAAATGTCAATGTCAGTCTGCAGAAATGTGAGGATGGCCTCCACCTGCAGTGTGGTACCCGTGGTACCTGTGTTCAGGTATCTCTGTCTGATCTCCATGCAGTCAGTTCCTCAGTGCAGCCTGTGAGTGTCTGAGCCAGCCCTCAGATCGACATGTTCTGGTTGTTTGGGGTTTTAACTACCAATGTTGATGACAGCTATGATGTATTTTCATGCCACAATAATTCTAATTCACAATAAAACATATGATTTTGACAGCTGGGTCTCTTCCCTGTGCAGGAATTTGGAGAACATCCAAATATCATCAAGCTGCTCGATGTTATCCCAGCAGAGAATGACAAGGACATCTACCTCATCTTCGAGTCCATGGGTGAGACTCAGCACTGCAGCAGCCAGACAAACCCAGCCTCTCTTGGGAGGCCTCTCTTATCTTTGTTATCACTTTGATAGTGAATGCTCATGGTACTGTTGATATTTACTGATGTCAATATATTACTGGTGTATTACAGAGACTGATTTACATGCTGTGATTAAGAAGGGGAATTTGCTGAAAGACATCCACAAGTGTTACATTCTCTACCAGCTCCTGAAGGCAACTAAATTCATCCACTCAGGGAATGTTATTCACAGGGATCAGAAGGTACATTCCAGTCATGGTCTGTGTTCTTCACTCCAGTTTTCTTTTGAACACTAAATAAAATCACAGATTGATTTGGGGTGGGAGAGACCTTCAAAGCCCATCTGTTCCCACCCCCTGCCATTGACAGGGCCACCTTCCACTAGCCCAGGTTGCTCCAAGCCCTGTCCAGCTTTGGACACTGCCAGGGATGGGGCAGCCACAGCTTCCCTGGACAGCCTGTGCCAGAGCCTTGTGACTCTCACAGGGCAGAATTCCTTCCCAATATTCCATCTAGCCCTGCCCTGTGCCAGTCCCAATATCCCATCTACCCCTGCCCTGTGCCAGTTCCCAGTATCCCATCTACCCCTGCCCTGTGCCAGTCCCAATATCCCATCTACCCCTGCCCTGTGCAGTTCCCAATATCCCATCTACCCCTGCCCTGTGCCAGTTCCCAATATCCCATCTAGCCCTGCCCTGTGCCAGTCCCAATATCCCATCTACCCCTGCCCTGTGCCAGTTCCCAGTATCCCATCTAC
>JAWWLW010000103.1:8013435-8035440 GCA_035041385.1 Myiothlypis coronata | reverse complement strand
TTTCTTAAAAAAATCCCACTAACATAGTTCTTATTTTAACTACAAAAGTTACCTTTTAATTACAAGACTACATTTATTATTAAAATGTTAATACAGCACTACTAATCAATACATCAAAATACATATGGTAAATGTCTGCGTAGAGCCATATAATATGCACTTTTCACACTGTGTTCTTAGAGTGTCAGTGGACATACATGGGCAGCTCATCTGCTTGTCACCCCTTCTCCCACCAGACTTAAGTCTTCTCCCTTAAACCCACAACTTTCCAACATCTGCTTGAGAACGTGAATCCTCTTTTCCAAATTGAAGAGGTGTTTTTTGATAGACCTTCACGAAATATTCCCTAATCAAATTTTAAACTAGCTGCCTGTTTGTCAGGCTTAGTCCTTTCTTTAAAACTTAAATATGAAAAACCAGAAAAGTCAATAAATATATGCAGGGTATTATGCCAAATTTTAAATGTGGGTGTTTTGCAAACTGTCCTATACCCACTGTTTGGAATTTACTTTGCTTAAAAATGTAATTCTTAAGTAATTGTAACTACTTTGTACATGCATTATGACCAAAGAACAATTGTGTATCTTCATTCTTGGTCATATGAAAAGGGTATAACACCTTGTTCTGGCATTACCTTTAATGTCACCTTGTTCTAGCATTTCCCTGTAATGTATTTCCTTTTATGGTTTCTTAGACTAGGCTTTGAGTAGGATAAATCTAGTTCCTGTTTCATGCTTGCCAGTCTCATGATTCCCAAATGTTATTCAATTTATGGTTCAAACCTGTGAGCATTTATATTTGAGAAGTCACCAAGCACGCTTTCTAGTGAATAAATCAATGCAGGTGATGTGAATACCAGGTACAGGAAAATATTTGCTTGATTTAATCCTGCCTCTTTCTCTTCCTGTTTGTAGTTACACTAAGGGTGTGGACATGTGGAGCATTGGCTGTATTCTTGGAGAGATGCTGCTTGGAAAGCCTCTTTTTCCTGGAACATCAACAATGAACCAGATAGAGCAGATCCTGAGGGTCATCCCTGCTCCGTCCCCAGAAGGTAGGACCCTGCTGTGGGGAAAGGGATCTAGGGAAGGGGTTCAGTGGCAGAAAGCAGCCTGGCTGGGTCAGGGAAGGAGGAATCTCATTCATTCTGGCACCTTTCCAAGGGAATTAAAATCCTCATTTTGAATGGCAGTGTTAGAGAAAAATCAGAAACTCAGATGTCGTGGTGCTCTGCATCTGTTGCTGTGAGAATGCAAGTTTATGAAAGGTATGATTAATAAATAGGAATTCAAAAATCAGCTTAGAAAATTTGTAAGTAAGTATTCCATCCCCCTTTCATAGATCTCTGACTGAGTTCTGTGTGGATAATTTCCTACGTTAATATCAAGTATTGGCTTTCCTTCATAAACTGTGCAGCTCTGCTAATCCTCATCTTGGCAGTAACAGTATGTTTTAATTCTTGCAGATATTTTGGCTCTGCAGTCAGAGTACAAGGCCTCAGTTATTAAGCACATGAGTTCCAGGTAAGCCTGAGGTGCCTGTGTGTCTCAGATCACCTAATGTAGGACCCTGGAGTCATGGAACCACAGAATAGTTTGGGTGGGAAGGGACCTTAAATCTCACCTCATTCCACCCCCTGACATGGACAGGGACACCGTTCACAGGACCAGGCTGCTCCAAGCCCCATCCAGCCTGGGATGGGGCAGCCACAGCTTCTCCAGGAAGCCATTCCAGTCCCTCAGTATCCTCACAAGCAATAATTCCTTCCCAGTACCCCATCTAACCCTGCCCTCTGGCACTGGGAAGCCCTTCCCACTTGTGCTGTCACTCCACACCCTTGTTAAAAGTCCCTCTCCAGCTGCCTTAGAGCCTGTTACAGACTGGAAGGGGCTCTAAGTTGTCTCCTTAAATAAAAATTATTTAAAATATGAGTAAGATTTGGTGCTTAAAACTGATTTTTTTCAGGATACTTTCTTCTTCATTATGTTCACAATTGTATTTAGGATTTCAAAATCCAAAACCAGATTTTTAAATTTTATCTTCTCTGTAAATTACAGAGAAGTATGTTTCTATAATCTCAGGTCTGGATTTGTGGGATCATGGGGCTGGGAAGTGATGAGCTTTAAGGTTCCTTCCTGGCCAAACCATTCTAAGATTCAGTGATTATGGCACACTTGGTGTCACCTTGGCGTGATCCTGGAGCTGTCACTGCTGCCATCACTGAAGTTAGACACTGAGAGCTTGTATCATCTTCTGACTTGTAGGCAGCGAGTAGCATTTGAGGAGATTTTCCCATGCTCCACTCCACTGCCTGCCTTGGATCTGCTGAAGAAACTTCTGGTCTTTAACCCTGACAAAAGACTCACAGCAGAGGAGGCTCTGCAGCATCCTTATGTGAGCAGGTGAGAGTGACACCAGTGTGCAGCTTCCCCTGATGCCTTCTGAGACATCACAAACCTGCTCTTGGCACAAATTTTCTTTAAATGCATTACAGAAAAAATGGCAAGGCTAATTCTTTATTTTCTCCAACCCTATTTACATGAGATTGTTTAACAATCCTGTTTAAATTTTAATAATCTGTTTCCAGTCAGTGAATTATGTGATGTGTTCTCATTCCCTCAGATTCCACTGTCCTTCCAGGGAGCCCTCTTTGGATTTTGACGTGATCCTTCCTTTGGGTGACGATGTCCAGCTGTCTGTGGCAGAATATAGAAATAAATTATATGAGGTACTTTCATGCTATTTTCCCAAATCCTAATCCTCCAGGTAACCTGCCATTCTTGCACACACTTAACAAATTCTGTCATTGTCTAGTCTCTGTGTTCCCCTGGGTTTTCTGTACCTGCTGGCACAGTTACACCTGGGTGTTTGATCAGCTCCATACTGTCCTAATCTTTGAGAGACCTTTACATGTAAAATTCCCAAAGGGCAAATAAAAATCTCTGAAGCATGATGTCTGAGAAAGATTCACAGAATGGTTTGGGTTGAAAGTTACTTTAAAGATCATCTAGTTCCAAAATTATACTTGTTACTTACCCTGCAAAATAAATTGCAGATATTTATAAGTATTCTTCTTTGTTTTGACGTTTTATTTTTCTGCTGTATTGCTGTGTTAAGTCTAACAAGCTTTTCTGTTCTGCAGATGATCCTTGAAAAGAAGTCAAAGAGCCTCCCGAAGGAGCCAGGGCAGAGAGAAAACATTCAGTTGAGCCAGTCTGAGTGCAGCACAGCTCTGCCAGGTGTCAGCTCAGAGGCTGCACCCACCAGGAAAGGGCAGCAAGAGCCAGCACCCCCTGTGCTAAACCCTCCACATGTGCACCCTGCAGCCACAGCTGGGGCCCAGCCCGCAGGGGCCAGCCAGAGCAAGGATTTGGGGCAGAGATCACAGAGGAGTGTGATGATGTACAACCCCATCACACACACCACTGTGCAGAGTGGGTACCCCCTCCTACACTGGGGTGGGACTCACCTGGGGCTGTTGGTCTGGGGAAGACAGAGTGCTGTAAAATAAATGAAGGGAATTTGCATGGTAAAATGAGGGGCTGGAAGTGTGGGAGGGAAATGACATAAGAACAAAACACTGAGTGTTGAGTATGGGACTGTCCCTGCCCCAGTCAATGTGTTCTGTGTTCTTCTGATTTTCCTACTTTCTCTCATGTTTTTCCTTCTGCAGGAAATGCAAATCCTGGTGCTGGGATCAGGAACTGTTCTGCACCACCTCAACAGTCCAGAATCTCCAACAATGAGAAACTAGGGAGACAAATCACATGGCCCAACACTCGGCTCTCTCCTACCAGTGTGCAGAACCTTTACAATGTGAGTAGCTTAACTTCCAGCCCTTACCTGTGGTAGCCTGGGTCACAGCAACTCCCTGTAGTGCTCTGGAAAGCTGGAAAGGGTCACCTGCTGGTGCTGATGACAGCAGCTGAAGATGAGCCCAGGTGTGCCAAGGTGGGCAAGAGGCCAGTGGCACCTGGCTTGTGGCAGCCACGGTGTGGCCAGACACCCAGGGCAGTGACCATCCCCTGTGCTGGGTGCTGCTGAAGGACCTCCAGTCCTGGGGGCAACTTTGGGCTCTTCACAACAAGAAAGGAGGGGCCCCACTGAGGGGCTGGAGTGTGTCCAGAGAAGGGAACAGAGCTGGGGGGAACAGAGCTGCTGGAGCTGCAGCAGCAGCTGTGGAGAGAAGGAGGCACAGGGAGGACATTCTCACTCTCTGCAGCTCCCTGACAGGAGGGGACAGCCAGGTGGGGCTCAGGGTCTGCTCAGGAAACAGTGACAGGATGAGAGGAAACGGCCTCAAGTGGTTCCAGGAGAGGTTTAGTTGGATACTGGAAAAATCCACCTGCAAAGGGCTGTGCAGCTCTGGCACAGACTGCCTCAGGGCAGTGGTGGAGTCCCCATCCCTGGGGGGGTTTAACAGATTTAATGGCACTTGGGGACACGGGTCAGTGGCAGTGCTGGGGGAGCAGCTGGACTCAGTGAGCCCAGAGGGCTTTTCCAACCCTAGTGATTCTCTGATTTCACGATTCTGTGGATCTAAGGAGTTGCTGTTGCTGAGCTGTGAGGGTGTCAGTCCTGTCCTCTCTGCTCCTCCCTCTTCCCTGATTTTGGCCATGCTTCCTTGGAAAAGTCCTCCCCCTCACTGGGTTCTTTAATGACCTCTTGCTCCTGTGTTTTTCCTTCCTGAGCTGCTGGCTGCTGCCTGCTGGCACCTGCAGGGGTGATGGAGGAAGCTTGTGACAAAGGAAGAGTATGGAAGGAGGCAGCACAGATTCACTGGATCACAGACTGCCTGGGTTGGAAGGGACCTAAAAGGGGGGTTCCACCCCTCTGCCATGGTCAGGAACAGCTTCCACTAGTCCAGGTTGTCAGAAACCTTCAAGCATTTCCAGTAGCACATTTGTAGCCCACCTTTCAGCCCCTCTGATTTGGGATCCCTTCCAAAATGTTTTTGGAGAAAGAGAAGCCATTAATTCCCCAGGATGAGATTGTGGAGCTTGCTGCACATGCAGGTTAGACATGACCACAATGCATTTGGAAGGATGTTTAGGGAATTCTGACCAATTTTCCGTGACAAGAAGAGCAGAAGAGGGAGAAGATCAGCCTACACATGCCCTGAGTTTGTGTTTGTTTCCTGGGAGGATAGTGCTGAGCACAGCCAAACCTGTGTCCTATTTGCACTCCAGAAAGCTGATTCCAGCTCATTAACTTTTCTTGGCTTTTCTTTCTCACACAGAATCCCAGAAATTCTCAGTGTCCCAGCAAAGATGTTCATCCCCTTCTGAAGCCCAGTAAAAAGATGTTCCAGATCACTGCAAATGTGGGAGCTGCAGGTGACCCAAGGGCGTCCATGGGCAGCTACTCCCAGGCCTATGGAACCATCAGTAAATCTGCACTGCAGAGTCTTCCAATAGCAAAGGCCTCCAAGAACCCTGAGCAGTGACTGTGGAGATGTTCCAGACAGGTGAAGTACAGCTCCTCCCTCAGCCCGACAGGGCAAGAGCAGCAGGGGAGAGCACACCAGGAGGAAATGCTTTATTCACTGCTTGGGACAATATCCTCCTCTCCTCTGGACACGCTCATGGGAAAGGGAATCCCCTCCTCTGCCTTGCAGTCTCAGCAGGCAAGGGCACAGCGTGTTTGCTCTCACACCCTGAGAACACTGAGTGCTGTCACTTCACACTCCTTGTTTGAATTACTGCAAAAACCACAGAAAACAGCACTGTTCTGATACTTGAGTGGTTTTTAGACATATTCAGGGTCCAGGGGAACCTCCTGAAGTTCAACAAGGCCTAGTGCAAGGCCAAGAAAATGCTCTGAAGGCTTGAGTCCTTCTGCTCTGGAGATAGGCTGGGAGAACTGGAAGTGTCCAGCCTGGAGGAAAGAAGGCTCCAGGAACACCTCAGAGCCCTTTCCAGTGCCTAAAGGGGCTCCAGGAGAGCTGGAGAGAGACTGGGCACAGGCCTGGAGTGACAGGACAAGGGGAATGGCTCCCCACTGCCAGAGGGCAGGGCTGGATGGGGTGTTGGGAAGAAATCCTTCCCTGTGAGGGTGGGCAGCCCTGGCACAGAGAGCCCAGAGCAGCCGTGGCTGCCCCTGGATCCCTGGCAGTGCCCAAAGCCAGGCTGGACAGGGCTGGGAGCAGCCTGGGTAGTGGAAGGTGTCCCTGCCGTGGCAGGCAGGGGTTGGGACTGGGTGACCTTTAAAAGGTCCTTCCCAACCCTTTCCAGGATTCTTCAGCAGTCTGCCTAAATGGTGGATATTTTTTTGAGCAGAACAGGTAACTGTTCTCTGAAGACCTAACTCTTCACAGATAATCTTACTAATTTCTATGGCTGTTCTAGGCTAGATGAACAGATTTCATGATGGTCTGGTTTTGTTAAAAACACGTAGAAAAACATTTGAAATACAGGGGGGTTCTTCTATAATATTTAACAGCTTCTCTAGTACGTAATATTGTAATAATAAATCCTTTATATTGCACTGCAGAAACTTTGTCTTTCAAGCAGCATTTGCTGTGTTGAGAGGGAAACTGCCTATTGGTAGGGCTGTCTTCTTCAATGAATAATTGGTTATTTTTATTGGTTTTGCTTTCAGAAAGCAAAGTTTCATGAGATAATATTGCTGAGACATGGTAAAGGTGTTGCCAGTCTACAGTGGGACTACAGGAAACTTTATATTCCTGCTTCAGTGATGATTTTGGATACATTTTCCTCATTAACTTGAAGCTCTTGTCTCTGTCCCTGAGGTTTTACTCTACCTGTGATGAATGATTGTTATTCTCCCAGACCTGTCACCTCATGAACTCCACACTGCTTGGCCAAGGCAGGACTTTAGATGCTTATTTAAACTCAGACTCACCTGAAAAGGCCTCCTAATGCCAACCCCTTCTCCATCAATAGCACCTCAGCAGCTTCTTTGAGCTCAGCCCCTAAAGCAGGTAATTCCCTTTACACAAGGGAGCAAACCAGACCCCACAGGCTCAGGAACTGGTAAACACAAAAGCTGGAGAAGATCAGAACCACAGATCAGGCCAAAACTTTGATTACAACTATTTTTTGTATGTAAACCTTCAAAAAGGTGCCTCCTGTGTCTGATTCATTGTGAGATACAGAAAAAGTTTAATTGCACCTGAGAAAACACTGAGCTTTAAATACTATTTTCCAGTTAATTGCTGTGTGTGTGTCTGTATGTATTTATCTTTTCTGGCCCAAACTCAAGTACTGAATTTCCTGATTTTCTTTTTTTTTCTGAAATTTGAATGTTTTTTCCTGCTGAAAATACTCCTTGGGTTTAACAGAGACTATCACTTAGTTTTGTACAGTAGCAGAGACTTGTTTTCTAAGCACGTTGGCATTTTAATTGTTTTATTTGGAACATACTGTGATAAGGTTTGATACCACCTGACTTTATTGAGCAAACTGCTGTGGGAGGCTCATGCTGGATACATTTCTGCTCACTAATCAAGAAGAGCATTGCCATTGGGGTTTGCAGCCATCGTAGACAAGTTTCTTCCTCATTTCCCTGTGACAGTCAGTGATTAAATGGAATTAAATAGGATTCCTAGGATCATTTTTTGGTCTTGAAGGTCCCCAGGATTTTGGGCATGAATTTTCCCATTTTCTTGTCTTTGGCATCTGTGTCATATTCCTCTTCACTGGGACTCGTGTGCTCGTCCTTCTTGCAGAACACCTCAAACCTGCTGTAGACTCGCTTCTCCTTCCTCATGTTCTCCATCTTCTTGAGGAGGGTGTCTCTGTCCTCCGACGGCTGCCGCTGCAGGTTCCGCTTCTGGCTCCCAAAGCTCTCCGACCTGTGGATGTTGCAGCTTTTCTCCTTTTCCCCTTTTCTTTCCAAGCTTGTGGTGGACCTGGAGAGGTCGGGGTTGCTGGTGGACGGCAGCTGCTTGGCCAGCTCGGCTCTGTTCTTCTGGCTGTTGGCAGAGATCTGCTCCAGGATCACCTTGGTGTCGTCTCGCAGGTTGCTGCTGTACAGGATGTTGGCCGTGGAGGACGGGAACCTCCCTTGCGTGGTCTGGCTGCTCTTGGGGGGCAGCGGTGCTGCGAATTTGGGGGGTTTTTCTTCCTCCATTGCTTCCTGGCAGTCCCCTATGGATGATCGCTTGAGCACCACTGCCTGCTTGTCACATTTCCCACTCTCAGAAGCAGGTTCCTCCTCCAATTTCTTTTCACCTTTTGGGTTCAAAAGCTGCTTCAGCCGTAGTGACCCTTTTCTTAAAAACTCCATGGGATTTTGCTCTTGTTTTGAACAGTCTTCCTCAGATTTGTTGAGAGAGCTGTCAGACCCTTGACTTCTAGACAGGCTTTCTAGAACTGAGGACGTAGTACTTGTCCTCACCTGTGGTTTCTTCATTTCTGTGTTGACTAATTTTGGAGAGTCTTCTCTGAAGGTCACTCTGTCCTTCTTCTCTGGAAGAGCCAATTTCTGAGTGTCTCCTACAAATATCAGGCTCTCCTTCTCTGGGAGAGGAGGTTTGTTCTCGATGGGGTAAAACCGGGATGACAGCTTGTCCACCTTAGTGCCAAGATGTGCCAGGGGATCTTTACTCAATGTGTCCCCAAGCTGGGGGGTGGATGAGGCCATTCCAAATGCTCTGTCCAAATCTCCATGCATCTTGTAAGTACTGCAGGAGTCTTTGGAGTCCAGCACCCTGCTCTCCAGAATCTTATACTGCACAGATTTGGTACATTTCTTCTCCGTATTCTGAGATTCCTCCTGTAGGTAACCCGAAACAGCTTTGGTGTGGGTGACCGTGCCCCGTTCCATGTCCTTGCCCACAGCTTTGTACTTCTCCAGCAGCTCGGCCACTTTGGAGGAGGCAGCCGTCTTGATGGTTTCATTGTCCTTTGTTAACTCACTGGACATTTGCTCTTTTTGGATCATCTGCACCTTTTCTATTGTGGTGTTGGGCTGATCTAATTTGGCAGCACTGAAAATCAGAGAGGACCTGAGCCTGGAACTCCTCTGGATCAAGGGATTTATCCTGGACCTGAAGGCATCTGGTTTCATGATTGAGGTTTCTTCACCCGCTCTATCAGAATCTGCAGATTCCTTGGCACTGTCAATTCCCAGTTTGCTACTGAAGGGCGTGGGGGGTTTGAAGGCTGGGACGAGGTCAGTGGGGTGCTTTGTGAGGGGATCCCCCAGAGCATCGTTGTACGCCTCGGACTCCATCGGCATCGGGAGCCCCTCATCTGGTTCCGACTGGTACGCGCTGAGGTACGAGGAAATCCTCCAGTTCCGTAAGCCCGTTCTGTTTTCCTGCGTGTTCTTGTCGTCATCCTGCTCTTCATCCTTGTCCTGCAGGAACAGGCGCTGCTCCAGGCTCTGCTTCTGCGTGGGAGAAGTCTGGCAAATGAATTTCTGTCCGATGTTCTGCCTCCGTAGCATCATTCCCATGGGGCCGTTGCCCGCGGTGTTCAGCTGGTCGGAGCCGTGTCTCACCTCCCTGGAAGAATTTGAGGGCACATAATCCAGCCGTAGGGGGAAACCCTCCTGTGGGAAACTGGGCTCCAGTTCAGGGTATCGGGGTCCCTCTCCATAGTCTTCCAGTTCATTGAATCCCGGCCTCCCCCCTCGAATCCTCTCAAAGAATCCCTGAGGTCTGCCAGGAAGATGGGGATGTTCAAACTGGTACTGGTAGAACTGGTCCTTCTGGAAATGACTGGATTGGATTTTGAACTCGTCCATGTTGTTCATGAACATCTGCCGGGTGTACTGCTTGGCAGAAGCAAAATTCTCAAACGTTCCTTCTGCAAAACTGTGTCTCTTAAAAGCGTCCAGCTCCAGCTGCTTGGAACGGAGGAAGCCCCTGACGGGATCCATCTGGGAATTCTCCATTTCCACCTTTTTGTACATCCGCATGGCCGACCCCTCCACGGTGTGCCGCAGCATGTCGTCCCGCCGGAAATTGGACAGGAAGTACCTGTCCGGATCCACCCTGTCCATGAAGGAGGGGAAGAGGCTCTCGTCCCTCTGCAACATCAGGGGCCCTTTCTTGGGGAAGAAGGGCATGTTATTGCCAAAGGGAGCCAGGGCAAACGTGTTCTCTGCCTTTGCCAGGACGTTGGCTGGAGGAACCAGAGGCTCCGACTGTGCGAACAAAATGCGGAATTCTTCATCAAAGCTGGCCACCAGCTCACCCTGGAAGATGTGGGCAATGCTCCTGTGAATCTTCTCAAAGGACCACATGAAACTGAAGAGAGAACAGAAGTGATGGAGTAACTCAGCTGTACCTGTTTGCATTAAAACATTTGCTCATCTGAAGCAAATTCTAAATTTTCTGGTTGGGCAGAAATAGGGCAAAATAACGACAGACAATTCCTTTGCAGCTAGGTGTTACACACGACTGTTCCCAAACCTAACAGCTTGATTGATTTGGGATCACATCTTTGCAGAGAATTTTACAAGGCAGCAAATGATTTCTGTTCTAAAAAGCCAGTCAGTCATGTGACCAGAGTGACCTGATGATAATCCTTGTGTGAAGCAGACTCTCCTGTCTTTAGCACTGTCAGTAATGACCTGGGCAACAGTCAGTGTGTCCCCTCAGCACCTGGCAGGTGACACCAGTCAGGGAGACCCCAAAGGCTGGGAGATGTGCCAACAGAACCTCCAAAAAGACAAACCCAAGATCTTACTCCTGGGGTGGCACAGCCCTTCCACCCACACAGTCTGAGGGGACTGAACAGAAGGAGCTGGGCTGGAAATGGGGGAGGAAGATGTTCAGTGTTATGGTGTTTATCTTCCCAAGTCAAGCTCTGCTTTTTCTCCCTGTTTGCTGAGCAATGGGAAGCAGGGAAGGGATCCCTTACTTTGCCCTGCCTGTGTGTGCAGGTTTGCTGCAGCTGTTAAAACTGTATCACAACCCAGGAGTGTTCCCACCTTTACAGTTGTCTACCACATCCTGCTGGGAATGATGAGGGACACCTTTGTGAGGCTTGGCTGCCTGCTGGGCTTAACCAAAACCCTTAGAATTACTGTCTTTTTTTTTTCCCCACAGATTTTTTAATTCTTAATGTGAACGAAGCTTGGTTTGGGGTTGTCTGGGATCAAGGCCTTCTTCAGTTGGTGGATCTACCTCCACTGCAAAATGGAGTATTTTTCCCAAAAAACTGCTACTCAGTGTCCTTAGTGAGCAACACTTGTGTCCCTGATATCCATGTGGAAGTGCCAGAATACTGCTTTACCAATTCACCAGCCTGTCTCTCAGAATCCCAGACTGGTCTGGGTTGGAAGGGACCATCACACCTTGTTTCACCCCCCTGCCACGTGCAGAGACACCTTCCACTACCTCAGGCTGCTCCAAGCCTTGGTGAGCTTCATCTTGAATGCTTCCACAACTTCCTACTTCAGAAATGATACAATATTGGAAAGCCCAAAGCCATGGGAGTGTGACAGAAGTAGTCCTGAACAATTTACTTGATGCTCTCATAAACAAGAAATGATCCAATCAGAACAGTTAGTTGTTTGGTACAGCATCAAATGTGAGTAATTCTTTTCAAACAGTAGGGAAAAAAACCAAAGTGAAATCTTACTGTCATGGAATGTGCACTTTAATCAGATTCTTACAATTTTTTCTTAATATACTGTGGTTTTAAATACCCTTAATTCTATTTGCCTAACTTCCACCATGAGAAGCAAGTCATGGTAGGCTTGGATCAAGCTGGCCTAGAAGTTTCCCTGCCAACAGCACAGGGAGAAACCATATGAGCTTTAGGGTCTGTCCAACCCAAACCATTCTGTGATTCTATGATTACATTCTCAGAGCATGACAGGTGTTTACCCCATCACCCTTTTAATATGTGAAGGAGAAATTCTACTGCAACTCACTAAAAACATTTATTCTGCTAGAAATGAATGCCTTAGCTGGTAAGATTGTTATTCCCAAAAGGATGGTAATGTGTTAATGGCTGATCTCAATCCTAACTAAAACCACCCACCACTCAAAGCACCCACCTCTCTGTTGCCCAGAGCAGCTGTGGCTGCCTCATCCCTGCAGGTGTCCAAGGCCAGGCTGGAGGGGCTGGGAGCAGCCTGGGATACAGGAAGGTGGCCCTGCCCATGTGGGGCTGGGGGGGTGGAACAAGATGAGCTTTGAAGTCCCTTCCCACACAAACCATGCTGTGATTTGATGATTCTGTGAGTGGAGGTCCAAATTCATTTGGTCCAGGCTAAGATGTGAATCTTACACTCCTTATGCTATGGCAGATTCTCACTGGGAATCAGATGGGAGCTGAGCTCCTCTGCAGCCAGCCCCGTGCACAAAGCACCTGAGTGTCCCTCTGAGCTGGACAGGGCTCCTCACCTGTAGTTGCCACTCAGCACCACCATGCAGTCCACCAGCAGGAACTTCTCCTTCAGGTGCCCCTTGAAGGACATCCCCGTGCGGCAGTAGTAGGTTGGGCCAGACACCGTCCTCACCCTCAGGAACTGCAAACCAGGAAGGCACAGACTCAGATGGGACCCTCATTCCCTCCCCTGCCCCTCCTTCCCTGCCTCCTTTTAACCCCGTCCAGCCCCGCTGGGGTTATCCAGCTCCAATGTACAAACCCTTTCCCAGCACATCTTCAGCCCTCGGCCCATGTCGTGCCAGCTCTCCTCACTTTCTTCACCTCATCTTTCACCAGGTTCTCCCCCTTCTCAGGTGTTTCCTGCCATACCGGCCCTCTGTGTGCAGGACACACTCCCTCAGGACACCCATCAGGTAGGGCAGGTCTTTGCTCACCTCCACATAGTTGAGGTTGACTCTGCACTTGGCAGCTGTGTCGAGGAAGAGCTGGGAGTTCATTTCATCCAGCAGGATGTAGACAGGCACGCGGCGAGAGGCAGCATCCAGCACCTCAAACAGCAGATCCACGTCGGTGAAAACATCCATCACGATGGCCACCACCTGGGAAGGGATGTAGGAAGGACTCCTGAGCCCTGACCAACCGTGTATCCCAGCTTCTCACACCCCACAGCTGCACTGTCCCCATCTCAGCTTCCTTCTGAAACAGGAAACATCTCCATGAAAGGTCCCCTTAGCACTGCGGGCCCCGAACCGGAAGGAGAATTTCTGCCCAGGAAGGTGAATGTTCTGTGCATGTGAGGGGAAACCTCCCTGCGTGCTTCCCGACTCATCAATCCAATAATTCCATGCATTTTTGGCCATGTAATCACACTGGCTGGTGTATGGAGCTGGTCCCCTCACTCCAAAATCCCCGTGCCATTTTTAGGTAACTTCCTGGCCAGCATTCAGGCAGCCATTGTTCAGCTGCATCCATGTGCTGATTTTATGGGAAGCAGCTTCACAGGCCAACCTTCCTGTCCTTCCCAGCTCCCTGAGTGCAAATACTTGATGGAATGGGCATAAGGAAGAAGCAAAACTCTTCTCAGTGCTGCCCAGGGAGAGGACAAGGACAAACTGAGACACAGGAAATTACAGTTCAGTTACAGAAAAGCCTCTGGGACTGTAAGGAGACCATCAGCCTGGGAACAGGCTGTCCAGAAAGGTTTAGTCTCCACCTTTGGAGATGCTCAAGGACACATCCTGAGTGACCCTCTCTAACTCAGCTCCTCTGAGCAGGGGGGTGGGCAGGACCAGCTCCAGAGGCCCCTTCCAATCTCTAATGTTTTGGGATTCTGTGAACTCTTGGTGTGTTTTAGCAAGGCCTAGGACACGGTGCCATGACAGCAGAGCAGAGACAAGCTTTGGTGCAGTCAATGGTGGATTTGGATCATCCTGCTCCTCTGTCAGGTTCTGGAAGCAAAGTTCAGGGACTTAGCAGAGGACCTGATGTTCCTTAGCCTGGAGAAGAGAAGGCTCCAGGAAAACCTTACAGTCCCTTCCAGTGCCTAAAGTGGCTCTGAGAGCTCAGGAGGAACTTTGGACAAGAGACTGGAGTGACAAAACAAGTGGAGTGGCTTTACACTGCCAGAGGGCAGAGTTAGATGAGATATTGGGAAGAAATTGTTCCCTGTGAGGGGGATCAGGCCTTGGTACAGCATGCCCTGAGCAGCTCTGGGTGCCCCATTCCTGAAAGTGTCCAAGATCAGGTTGGACAGGGCTTGGAGCAACCTGAGGAGGCTTGGAGCAACCCCCATGGCAGGGGGGGGACTGGATGAGCTTTAAGGCCCCTCTGACCCAAAACCCAAACCACTGCACTATGGTTCTCCTCCTGATGCTTCTCTGGCACAGGTGTGGTTTTACCCTGTCTCACCTGCTGAGCTGCTCGGATCATCCTGCGAGCCTCCTCCTTGATGCTGGGGTTGTCTGGCGGGGGTGGCTGCACCAGCGTGGTCACCTCTGTTCCCCTGAAGCCAAAGACCATCGGCCAGCCCAGGTCGAGCTCAGGCACGGCCAGGTCTGAGTTCATGGGCCAGTAAGTGCCGGAGGAGCCGTCCATGTCATTGTCCCCCGCCGTGTCCGTGCCGCCCTCCTGGCTGGCGTACTGGGGCTTCTGGAGGTTCTGCATGATGTGCTCCACCTCGGAGCCGCAGAGGAAATCGGGGGCCGCCTCCTCGGCCAGGAAGCGCTGGTAGCTCTCCTTGCCCTCCTCCGTGAGCACGTCCAGGGCCAGGCGGTAGTACTCCTTGTAGTGGGGGGGAAGGTAGTTGGGGTCCAGGGGGTTGTCCCCCTGGGAGGAGCTTTGGGATCGACGAGCCATCAGGGGAGGGAGAGCTGGAGGGAAACAAAAAACACCCCTGAGGCGCAGCAGCGTCACGACAGAGACACATCCAACACATCCTCCTCAGGGAGCACAGGCAGAGATGAAAACTACATGGAGCAATGCTGGAGAAAGTTCAATTCAAAGGCAGGGGAAACTAAAATTAGGCAGAGGTGTGAGTCACTTAACCATTACCTTCACAGAGTTAACTGTTTTGGGCCAAAATATGGAACAAATCAGCAAGGCAGCCCTGGGATAAGCAAGGTCAATGCATCCAACAGAATGATCAACTGTCTCTTTTAGGCTGCTGGTTGCTAAGCTTCAATTTATTGTTTGTTTGAAAGTCAAGAGCAAAGCTGCAGGTGGTTATTATCTACACCCCATTAAAATTAATTTCCAAATGCTCCAGAAGTTATTTACTATGTGTAATGTGGCCCTGCCTGAACACAAGGGCATCCTCTGGACCCTTACAGACTGGGTTATCACCACCTCAGCACATGAACAAAGCAGGTGGGGCAGGGGAGTCCTGCTGGTGTAACACAGCCACAAGCAGAGGAGTCTCCATGAGATGAATGAAGAAATAAAAAAGAAGGGATGTGATCACTTCTTCAGTCTCCTCATGTTAAGAAAAAACAGAGCTGAAAGGGGCTCACATGCAATATTTGGTAATTGTCTATAGGGGACAATTATTTGAGACTATAGACAAATCTGATTTTAACCCGTTTTTGACAGAAAAGTTTGTTGTGCCACAACAGTAATATCTGACTGATCTGCAAAATGCTCAAAGCGTTTTGGCTTTAGACTCTGAACTAATATCAAGGCTGGAATGTTTTTTTCCTGCACCCCACCACTGAGGTGCCAGCAGAGATTTCCTCCTGACCCCAAAGAGTGAGTGACTCCTGCTGGGTGGTGTCAGAGTGAGCACGGGAGGTGAGGGTCGCTCTGTTGCTGCCATCCAACACATCTGCTCCCAGAATGGGAGGGATTGCCATGGACTGGGAGAAGATCAAACCTCCCACTCAGACTATCACTCATCAGGAGCTGTAAGGACAAACCCGTTTCAAGCTCTTACCCGACCACCTGCCCAGCACACAGCACTGCTGTGTTACTCCTGCCTCAACCTCCCACAAATTGCTCCTGCTCCAAACTGGAACTCCTGGTAAAGCTGCGTGATACAACAGGAAAAATTACAGTCTTAAAGTAAGGATAAGAAAATCCAACAGCTCCACATGTGAGGTGCTGCAACGGATACTCATTTCTACAGTTCTCACATGCAGCTGCCTATACAGTCTGAATGGTCTGCATTTATCTTCCCTCTCTAATTCTGTCTTATTTTCTCTGTGTAAGAGGAGAAAGTACAGAGCACTCCTGTATGTATCTCTGGTGGAAGGTGCCCCTGCCCATCGCAGGGGTGTGGAACAAAATGGGCTTTAAGGTCCCTTCCCACTCAGACCATCCTGGGATCCTGTGATTTTAGGATGCTCAAGTCACCAGTGTTCCTGCTTTTAACTATCTCAGCAGTGTCATTTTAAGGACTTGCTCGCACATGCCAACAATCTCGGACAGAAGAACAACCTATTCAACTCATTAATACATTACCCAGGAAGGGGACAGAGGTCCTACAGCAAACTGCTCACACTGCTCAGAGATGGGAGCGTGAGAGACAAAGGACCAAGTGCAGCACCAAAAGGAGGAACTATCAGCAGAACCCTCTGGTACTGCTGGGCAATCAAAACAGCAGAGGAAAGGTCACGCTGCTGAAGTGGCAAAGCAATTTTATATTGATTAATATTTCACTACATAGCTACTAC
The DNA here is from genome assembly GCA_035041385.1 of Myiothlypis coronata. NCBI lineage: Eukaryota > Metazoa > Chordata > Aves > Passeriformes > Parulidae > Myiothlypis > Myiothlypis coronata. The sequence goes on along the minus strand of JAWWLW010000103.1, from coordinate 8,018,960 downwards.
ATAACTTTCATACATAACTACTACAAGTTATAAACGAAGAGGGACAAGACTGAGCTTTAAATAAGCATCAAGCAATACTGACTGTTACTGGGCAGGACCACAGCAAACAGCAGCACTACCCAGGTTCAGGAGGAACTCATACTGGAGTGGGCTGGGATATGGATGTTCTATTCCTCAGCTCCCAGAAACAGAGGCTGATGCCTGAACTCTGATTCCTCAGTCTAGAGGAGACATCTACAAACCGTGACCAGGGCAGCTCTGCTGCCAGCACAAGGACCAAAAGGGCAGAAGGTGAACCTGGCCGGTGGCAAAGGGACACCAGGAAACGCCTGCACCCAGCTGGGGTGACCTGGGAGAGCTCTCACTGCTCTGCAGCTCCCTGGCAGCAGGGTGCAGCCAGCGGGGTCAGGCTCTGCTCCAGTGTTCACAGTGAGGGCACCTGAGCCCCAGGCACTGAGTGCATTTGGGAATAAGCAGGGAAAATGGCACCAGTGAGGAGGGAAATTTGATGTGAAACTGCTCCTCGTGGACTTCCCTGAGACACTGGGAGAACATGGACACGGAGCTGGGGGTGTCCTGGTATCACTGAACATGGACAGAGGGCTGGGGTGTCCTGGTATCACTGAACATGGACAGAGGGCTGGGGGTGTCCTGGTATCACTGAACGTGGACACAGAGCTGGGGGTGTCCTGGTATCACTGAACCCAGCAGTGGGGTGGGCTGCTGGCCTGGATGATCAGGGGGAGCCTGCAGGGGATATTTGGAAGGGGCCTGGAAAAGACCCAAAGCTCATACCTGTGAAATAAACCCCAGAAATTGTGGTTGTGCCCCCAGAGGTGTCTGCCCCAGCCCTTTGCGTGTTTCATGGCTTGGAGCCACCTGGTCTGGTGGAGGGTGCCCTTGCACAGGGTGGAACAGGATGAGTCCAGCTCAAACCACCTTGTGCTTCCACGATGCCAGAAATTGTTGGCATCCATTAATTCCCTGGATTGCAACAAGAACAACACCATGTTGATGAATTCTCAGTTTACGTGAAAAACACTGGTTTATACACATAAGTAAGTATGCAAACAAACAAACAAACAAATAGCTATACACACACACATACAGATATATACACAAACACACAAAATTCTGGATATTTCATTTATCTTCCAAAATCCTTCCCTGTCAGGTAAAGCAGAAGGGAAGAAAGTACCTGGAACCCCAAAAGATATTTATGACCTTTTGTCACTTTGGTGGATGTGAGTTCAGGTCAAGGAATAAATAAAATTTCTCCTGCTACAGCCCATCTTGCTGACTTCAGATGGATTCTGCACTTAGTTCATGGATTTTTATAATTTTGTTTTTCTCTGTTGCAGCCCCTGGGATGACCTGTTTGCAGCTGGCAGAGCTCTGAGGCCCTGGGTCAGATTTGGTGTCATGAAGCTGCTGACTGCCAGGCCAGTTCTCCAGTTCTGGACCAAACCATCCACTATTTGGAAAGCAATTCCTCTCCAAATCAGATGGAAGCAATCACATGCCACTTCTGGCTGATATTTGTGTGCCATAGGGAGGTTTCTGACACAGAACTGGCTTTTAAACTCCTATCTTTTCACCTCTCTCTTAGCTAGTCTTGCTCCATTCCAAGTGTGCCCATTATCCCAGCGCAAGGCTGGATTTGGTGGAGGAGCAGTTCACATGCCTCAGGAAACAGGAGATGGATTACTCCCTGTGCCACACTGCCCTGCTATGTTTTTACTCCAGAACTCTGTATTCCATGTATTTTGGAGGGCATTCCATGCTTTAATCTTTGGTTCCTTTTAACCAGAGCTCAGGGAGCACAAGGTCAGGTTTCCCCTCAGAGGGACAGGAGCCTGGACACGCATCAGTTCTTAGAGTTACCAGCTCTCTTCTTCCCTGATGGCTGGATTCTCCGTGGTCAGGGGCACCTAAAACACCCTGCAGGGGCCTGAGGGGAGACCTCAGTGCATCCACAACCTGCTCGTGAGAGGAAGAGGAGGAGCAGACACCGATCTCCTCTCTGGGGAGCCCAGTGACAGGACCCGAGGGAGCAGCTGCAGCTGCATCAGGGCAGGGTGAGGCTGGAAAATAAAAAAAGGTTTTTCCCCAGAGGGTGGCTGGGCACTGAACAGGTTCTCTGGCAGAGTCCAAAAAGCCTCTGGACAACGCTCGGGGGCACAGGGTGGGACTCTGGGGGTGGTGCTGTGCAGGGCCAGCAGCTGGGCTCGATGAGAGGCCCCTTCCAACTCAGCTCATCTGTGGTTCTGTGACTCCAAGCAGGGGCTGGCTCCTTGTTTGAACTTTACCTGCAAATCTACTTCCTGCAGCTTCTTTCACCCCAGAAAAAGACAAATGTTGTATTTCTCAAATTCTGAACCATCAAAACTGTCAAAGGAACTGAGCCACAAACTGAAAATACCCCAGATGCAGATTTTCAGCCTGTAAGTACTGATTAATAGAGAATTTTACTTACTTACATGCTTGTTTATTTTATTTAACTAGGAATTTAATTTTATTTTAATTGCCGGCCCCAGTTTACAAAATCTTCTGACATGAGTAATGAGGATTTGAGGGAGAAATGAGAATGATAAAAAGAATAAGGTGTGGCAATTTGCTTGGGGGTCTTTATAATGGGTAACAAGATATTGTGTGTGCAGTTACAGCTCGGGCACTGAGCTGTCAGTGGGTACAGGAGGGGAGGAGCTCGTGCCAGGCCAGCACCTGCAGCTATGAGATGTGTTCAGCCAGAGGGAACCCTGAGCATCCCTGAGCATCCCTCCTTCCATTCCCACGACAATACTGGAAAACCATGGCCCTGAAGTCCCCTAGTCCAAACACTCTGCAGTGCACCTCCAGAAGGGAAGAGGAATGCTCAAGCACATCACTAATGTCCTCCACACCTTCAACAGCCACAATTTCACCAGGAAAAGCTCCCCTGGAAGAGTGGGAGAGAACTGCCCCAGCATTAGACAGAAAAGGAAAGGAATCCTGCTACATCCTGACAATATGACCTGGGAAAAGATTCCAGCAATTGTTTGAAGCTGGATGTTTTGAGCAGAAAACACCAACACAGGACTCAAGACATTCTTCAGACCACTGAGCAACATCCCTACTGATCCTGCAGCCAAGCCCCTGGTGCTTCAAGGAAAGAAAAATCCCAGAAGGCACCTTAGGCAGCAAGGGGGGAAATCTACTTCTCCTCATCACTGAGCCCTTAGGCCTCGGGAAAGTCACCATAAATAAAGTGCAAACCATCCATGGCCAGGGCAGCAATTGAGGAGCTCACACACGGGCTCTCCATGTCACCTGGGACGCCCCAAGGTGCCTGGAACGTCCCAAACCTCCCAGGTTTCAGAACCAGGACTGCTCCTCCAGGATCAGTGACCAAATGCCTATGTGCAATGTGCCTATCTGCACCCCCTTACAAGTGATGGAAAATAATAATACCTGGATCTGGGACAGGATTCTTCTTCTAACAGACATGCTCATGTTTGGCCAAATACTCTCTTAATTTTTCTCCCAGACATTAACAAATCAGCCTGCTAAAGCCTCAGTGCTCAGACCTCAACTGTTTTAACTCAGATTCCCCCTTACCCTGTCATACAGTCCATCCTACCAAGATCCTGCTTGGAACTGTCAGTGCTCTATACCAGAATTTACCAAAGGATGGGAGGCAGCTTTGACAGGAGGACGAGTCAGATATTGGGGACACACTCCTCCCTGTGAGGGTGGTGAGCCCTGGCACAGGCTGCCCCGTCCCTGGCAGTGTCCAAAGCCAGGCTGGATGGGGTTTGGAGCAGCCTGGGCTAGAGGAAGGCGTCCCTGCCCATGGCAGAGGTGGGGCTCTGGATGAGATTTAAGGTACTTCCAACCCAAAACATTCCATGATTCCTCTCTAATATCCCATCTAAACCCTGTCCTTTGGCAGTGGGGAGCCATTCTCTCTTGTCCTGTCACTCCAGTCCCGTGTCCAAAGTCCCCCTCCAGCTCTCCTGGAGCCCCTTTAGGCACTGGAAGGGGCTCTGAGGTGTCTCCAGACCTTTCTCTTCTCCAGGTTGAACAGCCCCAGCTGTCCCAGCCTGGCTCCAGAGCAGCAGGATTCCAGCCCACACTTACACAGTTTTACATCTTCAGACATTCTAGAAGTCTGTTACCATTATTTGGCATTTCACGCACTTCTCTGCTATCCTAAGTGATCATTCTATGAAATTATATCCACAAATTTAGAAGTATCACTGCTCATGATCAGAACCTTTAGAACCAACCCTGCAAAATTTAGTTTCTCCCCAAGAAATCCTTCTCCTAATGCAATGGCTGGGACAAGCATGAGCACGGACAGGTAGACAGAACGGTGCGGGAGGAACCACAGAATCTCCCGAGCTGGAGGGGACACTCAAGGGCCACCAAGCCAAAGTGCTGGCCCTGCACAGGAAGCCCCAAGAAGGCCATGAAGGAAGGTGGTGTGAGCACTGCTGCACTCCCTGGGCCGGTGGCTGGGTTTGGCAGGGGAAGCTGCAGGAGAACACAAGGCAGCTCCTCGGTGGCTGCTTGCAGCAACTCCTCCCATGCTCGGGGGCAGCGGATGGAGGAGAGCAGGAAGCAGCTTGTTGGAAACCCAGCAAGGGGGAGAGGAAGGCCCTGGAACGGGCTGAGGAGAAGCAGGATCCAGGTGGGCTCCACCCGTCTGCCTGGGCTGTGCCAGAGACCCTGCACTGCTGCTGCTGCATCACACACTGCGCTGCTGCATCAAACACTGCACTGCTGCTGCTGCATCACACACTGCACTGCTGCATCAAACACTGCACTGCTGCTGTGCCAGACCCTGCACCGCTGCATCACACACTGCACTGCTGCTGCTGCATCACACACTGCACGGCTGCATCAAACACCGCACTGCTGCATCACACACTGCACTGCTGCTGCAACAAACACTGCACTGCTGCTGCATCAAACACCGCACTGCTGCATCAAATACTGCACTGCTGCTGCTGCATCACACACTGCACTGCTGCTGCAACAAACACTGCACTGCTGCCGCATGAAACACCGCACTGCTGCATCACACACTGCGCTGCTGCATCAAATACTGCACTGCTGCTGCATCAAACACTGCACTGCTGCTGTGCCAGAGACACTGCACTGCTGCTGCTGCATCACACACTGCTGCTGCTGCATCACACACTGCACTGCTGCATCAAACACTGCACTGCTGCTGCTGCTGCATCACACCCTGCACTGCTGCATCACACACTGCTGCTGCTGCATCAAACACTGCACTGCTGCATCAAACACTGCACTGCTGCTGCTGCTGCATCACACCCTGCACTGCTGCTGCTGCATCACACACTGCACTGCTGCTGTGTCAGACCCTGCACTGCTGCTGCAGCATCAAACACTGCACTGCTGCTGTGCCAGAGACACTGCACTGCTGCTGATGCATCACACACTGCACTGCTGCTGCTGCATCAGACACTGCACTGCTGCTGATGCATCACACACTGCACTGCTGCTGCTGCATCAGA
>JAWWLW010000103.1:7994395-8013335 GCA_035041385.1 Myiothlypis coronata | reverse complement strand
ATGCTGCATCACACACTGCACTGCTGCTGCAACAAACACTGCACTGCTGCTGCATCAAACACTGCACTGCTGCATCACACACTGCGCTGCTGCATCAAATACTGCACTGCTGCTGCTGCATCAAACACTGCACTGCTGCTGCAACAAACACTGCACTGCTGCTGTGCCAGAGACACTGCACTGCTGCTGCTGCATCAGACACTGCACTGCTGCTGCTGCATCAGACACTGCACTGCTGCTGCTGCTGCAGTGGTGCACAGGGAGCCCCAGTGGAGTCACTCCCCTCCACAGCCAAAAAGCCATCAGGAGGAGAGGAGCAGGTGGGAAGGAAGGAGCAGGCAGGTCTCAGCCATCCCTATGCCATGATCAAGGTGGGCTGAGGAGGGGGTCTCTGAGGGAAATTTCCCTTCAGCTTGGCCTGAGATCTGCCTCTGTTCCCACTGCTATAAACGGGAGTGACTTTACTGGCTGTGATTCCTGTCACACACACTCAGCTTTGAGATTCCCAAAAGCTGTCAGAGCCCCCTAATAAAGGGAAGAGCAGATGTGGTCACAGCCTGCAGATTCCTCCACACTGAAAAACACTCAACCACATGGAACATTTAATGTAAGGAAAAATGGCTGAAAGATGAAGCTGGAGGTAAAAACTGTCCCTTTGCCTCTGGATTCCTTATAGGAGCAGAAACTGGGAAAAGCACAGACCTGTTGACGTGGGCAGCATTTGGTGCCTGTCCATATTATGTTCCATTTCAACAGACTTTTACTGTTTTTTTCCTAACAGAGTGGCAGGAAATCACAGATTCAGACACGCTGTGATCACCTCAAAGCCCTACAGATTAAAATAAATAAATAAAAGGACCTGCCTTTCTCCAGAGCCTTTGAGCCAGGTGTGAATCAAGGGCGCTGGACCGTGTTTGCCCAGTCTAAGCAAAAGGGAACCGGCTCAGTGCTCTCTTTGTCTCTCATCTGCCGTGCCTGGTGCCAGCCGCCCTGCTGATGCCTCAGCACCTGGGGCTGGCTCCATCCCTGTGCTGACTCCAGTGCTTGTTGTTACGTGTTCTGCCTGCACAGCCAGTTCCCAGGCTGCCTCGCTCAGGTGATCCCTCCCTGGCTGGACCTGCTCCGCTGCTTTGGGACACTCCCAGGAGCCCAGGCTGCCTGCAGCACCCAGGAAGGAGCTGCCTGCGAGGAAGCAGGGCTGGATCCCAGAGTCTGCAAAGGGCTGGGAATACCCAAGCTGCTCCCCAGACCCCTTACGCGCAAGCACAGACAGAAGCTCCTGGGCTCAGCACCTCATCTTCTCACTGCCCTAGACAGCACCAAGAAGAGAAAGGCAGCACAGACAGACTGGTGTGTAGGCACACTGCCCAGCCAGCCACAATCCCTCTGTGCTATCAACACTCGAAGGACTTCTGAACTGTGGGCAAGAAATGAATCAGGGCATTCTGATCCCTGTGATGGGCCTCACCTGGCCTGTACACCACATTCAGTGGCATCACTGACATCTCTTAGGGTGGGCTGTGAAAAAATTCATGCTTCCAAAATGGCTCTATACACGAAGTTTACAAATCAATTATTTAAAAAAAAAATATTTGGCCTCAAAAAAATAAGAAAGATCCCATGCAAACAAACTGCTGATGTTCTGGGAGGGTTGGGTTTAGGAGAGGACAACAATGCCTGAGGGAAAATGACTGGAGCAGACATGGTGACAATGAGACATGGAAAGTGTTAGCTTGCTCTCAAGAAAATGTTGTACTTGGTAAATGATCTGGGAAGGGACCTGTCTCCTCGAATATGGTTTAAGGTGTGGGGTTTTTAATTCTGCACTTTGTGATGGAAGGACAAGCCAGTGCCTTCTGATCTTGCTGCAGAGGAAGAACCTGTATGAACAGCAGGACATGCTCGTCCTCTCCAGAAGCTGCTTCTCACTCTCTGTTCCAAGGGTTGGACTTCTCCTGAAAAGGATCCTGCCAGTCTTACAGGGGTGCAGGATCTGTAGTTCTGAAGTGTAGCCCAGAATTTCCCACTTTGGTCAGAACATGGAATTGTACAAGAGCTGGGGCAAAGAGGAAGCTGCCCAGCCCTGGAAGTGTCCAAGGCCACGTTGGATGGGGCTGGGAGCACCCAGTGAGTGTAGGGTGTCCATGGCAGGGGGATGGAGGAGATGGCCTTGAAGGTCCCTTCCAACCCAAACCATTCCGGGGCTGCATGAGAATGCAGGGCTCAGGCACACTCCTCACAACAGGACAGGGAAATATGGCAAATAACCTCGACTAGGCACTTTTTTAGCTACAACTGCCTCTGCCAAGTCCTAATTCTTATTTTTTCTCTTTCCATTCTTCTCTCTGCATTTCCTGCTGAGTCTTACCATGTTCTCCTTCTCAGTGTGCTCTTCAGGCAGTAGGCTCAAAGCCTGGGTTACTGTCAGAATTTCTGGTCGGAATTTGTTATTCCTGTTACAATGCCATATAATGCTCCCAGACCTTCTCCTTTGGTCATATGAACAGCTGATCACTCCCTGTTAATCATCTGAGAGAATTTCACCCCATTCTTCACTCTGGATGGTCTTATGTGGATCTCAGTCATCATTAAAAAACACACAGTACCTCTGCCTGCTGCTGGGAGTTTCACTGCAGAAGTTTTGGCCATCAGATGAGAAATTGCTTCAATTAATCAACTTTTCACTGAGTTTCCAGAGATGGCAGCTGCACTTTCTGTGTTCGTACCTGCGGCAGCTGACCCTGATAAAAGGCTCCAAGAACACTTTCTGTGTCTCAGGTGAGCAGTGAATGCCCTGAATGCTGCAGGCACGGGGCAGAGTAGAACCGGTGCCTGGTCTGCACCTCCAAAACCCACTGGACTCTCACTCATCTCTGCTTACTAGGGCAAGGGATCCCCCAGAGCATTCTTTGCTGGAGAATCAGAAAGTGGCCAGACATTCGGGATATCCAGGGGATCTTTCTGCAGGCCAGAGGAAGGGAAAAGCGGCGGAAGAATTACACGTTGTAATTTTCTTTGTGAAGTGGTTGCTGAGACACCTGTCAATGTGGCCCACAGTGGCAGCACGTGAACCTGTCAGCCTTAACTGTCCCATGCAGCAAGGGCACAGAATGGACAGGGAAATCTGAGCTGTGAGCAGTCACCAGCACAACACCTGATGTTTACAGCAGCTGGAAATGAAACGTCATCCTGCAGGAAAAAGGTGTCTCTTAGGAGATTATCTGAATGATCACAGAGTCCTTTGGATTGGAAAAGCCCCCTGAGACCCTCGAGTCCAACGGCTCTCCCAGCACGGCCAAGGCCACCACTAACCCATGTCCCAGTGCCACATCTACGACAGCAATGCTCGTGTCACATTCACTATCCTGCAGCCAATCCCTTCCTCTGGCTTTTTATTCGAAAGTAGCAAGTATAAGGAAGTCTAAAATGGAGAACTTCAAAAGAAGGACAATCAGTGTAAGGTCTAATTTGGGGGAGAACCATGTGCTGCCCTTGACTTTTACTTCCCTCACACACCGATTTTAGAAATGCACTCATCAATCTCCTCTTCCTCATTAAGACTACAAAAGTCCAGCAGATGTGTCCTGATAAGCAGTCCAGACGTGTCCCATGTAACCGTAAAATGAAAAGAATTCCAATCCTGCAGGGTTTGGAGGTGAATTTCAATTGCCTGGAAAGTTTTGTTTGCCAGAAAAATTAAGTCTAGAACATGGGTAAATCTGTCCTGAGCCACAACCCTGCTCTGACACAAGCATACAGACATTTCCACACTTACAGAATCTCAGAATCACAGACTGATTAGAGTTGAATTTGTCCGGTTAGAGCTGGAAAGGACCTTCAAACCCATCTTGTTTCACCCCCCTGCCATGGGCAGGAACACCTTCTAATAGACCAGGTTGCTCCCAGCTCCATCCCACTCTTGAACCTTCCAGGAATGGGGCAACAACAACTTTTTCCTTTGGCATGCAATTTCCCCTAAACCATATGAAGAGCAAGACCTTTTTCCCCCCTCAGAATACTCCTACTGCCAGGTCACAGCACATCCAACTCTCTTTTCACACCTCAAATGCAACTATAAAGTCCCTCGGGTAAATAGGAGTCAGACCAAAATGAAAACAACTTTTTCTCCCTAAAATGCAGCTCCCATGTGTCCATCTAATGGGGTTGGGACACACTGTGCTCTCCCGCCTCCTGATCCAGGGAGAACATCTGCACAGGGAATGGGAACTGGCGCTCAGCACTGCTGCCACTGTCACTGCTCTGGTTTGGGGTAGTTTGCTGTTACTGACCTATTTTTGGCCTCTCTTGCAGCTGAGCTTATTGCAGCTTCCACAAATTAGATGTTTTCAGCAGCAGAAGGATGTGATCAGTACTTCTGCTCCTTCACAGGTGCCTCTTCCCTTTCTAACTGTTCTAGATGGAGAACCCAATCCTCAGGCCAGGCAAGATCCACAATTGACCCCTATTGACCCTGGCCAATTTAGAGTGAGCAACACAGACCCATCCCCTTCCTGTCCTCACACACCAGTCCCGAGGTCTGTCAGGCTCACACCTATGGAAAACTCATCAGTGGCAGCCCGTGTGCCTGTGCACGCCTGTCCACACGCATCTGTCCGTGCTCCTGCCTGTACGTGCACGGCTGTGCCGGGGCTCGTGGGCCGTGTCAGCACTCAGAGCACGCCCAATCCCCGCGTGTGGAATGCAGGGGCCTCGGGAGCTGCTTCCCAGCTCCTCGCAGACCTCGGCCCTCACAGCACATCACCTCTGTCCCAATCTCCTGACCAGACATCCCTACAGTGCTCCTGCTCCAAACAGGAGACTGGCTTGGGCTTCGTTATGGGGAGCTCAGTCAGGCTGCCAGACTCTTCCCAAAGAATAAAGCTGAGTTTGGGAATATCCGCTCCTGAGGGATTTCTCAAAGGGGAATGGACACAATTGTGTGAAGTGTTTGATAATCAATTTTGATCTGAGGACAGAAGGGTCCCTTCCCTTGCCATCCTGGACACAGCTGGGACATTCCAGGTCCCTTCCCTCACCACCTCCAGTCCCTGCTGCCTGTACTGGGACGTTCTGGGTCCATTCCTTTCCCATTCCCAGACCCTGGTGCCAGCACTGGGACATTCTCTCGCCACCCTTGCCTCTCTTATCTCCTTCTGTCTCTCTCCCTTCCCACCATCATGGCATAACTGGGAGCTCCTGCCACTGAAGCCCACCTGGACAGAAGCAGCAACCTCCTGCCCATGGATTGCCTATGGAATTCCCTGTTCCAGATGCCAGGCGCTCAGTCCTGTGCAGAGGAGCAGGACAGGCCCTCCCCAGCCCTCGCCCTCCACCTCAGGCAGCCATACAGGTACCCAGGGGGTACCTGCCCTTCTCCTACCTTACCAGGGAAGCCGGCCAGCTGGTGGGTAGGTAGAGGGTCGCTCTCTGCCTCAGGCGGCCATGCAGGTACCCACGAGATCTCCACCCTTCTCTACCTTCCCAGGTAAGCTGGGGCAGGTGGTGGGTCACTGTCTGCTCACTTGGACGTGCCTGCAACCTGATTCACCTGGGAGCCAGGCGAGCGAGGCTCCACCCAGGGCAGAGCGGGGGTGAGTAACAGCGAGAGAAAGGCAAACTCCGGAGAGCTGTTCCCTCCCCAGGAGCGCAGGGAGCCAGAGATAAGGGCCGCGCATTCCTGAGCCGCCGGAGGCCTCTCCCTTCCGTCTGCCCCGAGCCTGTCAGACCAGCTCGGCACTGGCAGCGGGGCAGGGTTCGCCGCAGCCCCGCTCCTACCCGGGCCCGTGACACGGACCCCAGCCCAGCTCTCGGCCCCCAGCCCCGGGCAGGGCCCCTGGGCGCTGGCCCCGCTCGGTCGTGGCCCTGCGGCTCCCAGGAAGGGGGATTTGGGCTCCTCGGGCACTTGTGGTGCTCTGGGCGTGTTGGGGACAGACGAGCAGCAGCTCCTGGGCAGTGGCACCGTGGAACAGGAGGGGCCGGAGCAGCGCCCTGTCGCCCGGGTCCCGGGGGTGCCGTGGAAGCGGCTGTGAGGGAACAGCCGCGGCCTCCCGTCTCCCCCCATCACCGTGCCCGCTGCCGCAGCCGGGGCCCCGCGGGCAGGGAAGGGTTAAGCGAGATTCCCCGCAGCCCCGGGCGTGGCAGCGCCTGTTCCACCTTTCATGTCCCAGCTCGTCCCGCCCGGCCGCCGCCGCCGTGAGGGCCGGGCCGGCGGTGACTCAGGCGGGGCGGGGGCTCCGGCGTGAGGCAGGGACGGGGGGCCGAGCAGCCCGGGCCGGGGTGTCTGCGGTGCGGGGACAGGCTCGGGCTCCTCTGAGGGGCTGCAGCGTGTCCGAGGAGGGAACAGAGCTGCGGGAGAGTCTGCAGCAGCGGGCTGAGGGAGCTGGGGGGCTCAGCCTGAAGAAAACGGGGTCAGGAGGGACCTTGTCGCTCTCTACAGCTCCATAACAGGAGGGTAGACCGGGGGTCAGGCTCTGCTCCCAGTTAATAAATGACTGCATAAGAGGTCATGGCCTCAAGCTGCACTAGAAGAGGTTTAGGTGGGATATCTGGAAAATTCCTCCTGGAAAGGGCTGCCCAGTCCCCATCCCTGAGGAGACTGAACCGTGGAGTGGATGTGGCACCTGGGGACATGGGCTATGCTGGTCTCGGGAGTGCCGGGGGAGCAGCTGTACTCGGTGATCATTGAATCATGGAATGGTTTGGGTTGAACAGACCTTACACCTCATCCAGTTCCACCTCCCTGCCATGGACACCTTCCAGTATCCCAGGCTGCTCCAAGCCCTGTCCAACCTGGCCCTGAACACTGCCAGGGATGGAGCAGCCGCAGCTTCTCCGGGCACCCTGTGCCAGGGCCTCACCACCCTCACAGGGAAGGATTTCTTCCCAACATTTCCAACTAAACTCACGTTTGGCAGTGGGAAGCCATTCCCCTCTGACCTGTCTCTCCGGGCCCCTGTCTAAAGTCCAGAACTCTTGGAGCCCCTTCAGGCACTGAATCAAGGAAACGATTCATCAATGGCTTGGCTTCTCTTCTGTGGACAGAACACTTCTGCTCCCTAATGGAATGTAGTGTTGTTTTTGTTTGCATGTTTGATAGAATCCCTCTTCTGTCACCAGGAAACTGCAAAGGATGTTTTGAGGCCCCAAAATGATGGTGGTAGTGTCATGGTTTTCATATGGCTATTTAAGGCAGGACCTATCAGACTGAACACTGGTGACAGCTGGTGACAGAGGTGGCTGTATCAGCACCAGCCACCCCAGAGACCTTGGAATGCTGCCACTGTGTACATGGGGGCAGTTCAGACCTTCCAGGCCAAAAGGATGAACTGCAGCTGAGCCCCACTGGATACAAGGGAGCTACCCCATCTACCTGTATCTCACAGATAAACTTAGATTGGATAAGCAGTGCCCCTGTGAACGAGCTGAACCAATCCTGCCTGTATGGAAAGCCAGTTTCAATATGAATTTGGAGCATATCCCTGTGTGATACTGAAATATGAATTGGTGAAATCCCTCAGAAAGTCAGGTTTAAACTGTTTCATTAGTTTTTCTGCAAGGTTTCAGTGTGTGGTTTACAAACCTTTTATCCTTAAATAATGATGACTTGTAGTAACAGCCTGAAATTATCTGTAAAGGAACTTAAAATCTTTGTGAACTCTGACTTTTAGATTCTGTCAGCCAGCAAGGACCTCTGTGAGTTATTCTGAGATGTTCTTAAATCCCAGTGAAAACACACTGGCCTTCCCAGAGCTTGTGGGATAGCCCTACGCTCTTGTTTCAGCCTTTATCTCACACCAGTTTAATCTACTTCATTAAGTCTCATAACCTGTATTTGAGTAAAGTATTTCTCAGTAATGTAGATACAATTATCACCTTTCAGTCTTCTCAGTATTAAATAAAAAACATTTTAAACCTCTTATTTTCTCTTTCCAAAATCACTTAAAAGGTATTGGTGGACCTTTTCTGTTCCAGCTTTTCAAAACTAACTTTCAAATCTAAATGTCAAACAGGATGCTTTTACTTTCAGTTTCACTAGTGCTGTATACACACACAAACACGTCACCAACATTTTACTGGAGTAGGTTTGACTTCTCCTGAGCCAATTTCTTTTGCACTCCAGAGTAAATATTACCTGGAAATGCTGATTTTAAAGCTATTCCTAATGGAATAAAAAGGCCTGCATCCTTCCACTTGAGGATTAGTAATAAAGTTTTGCTGCTTTTCTGTTCTGAATCTTGGTTGTGTTTATTTTCTTGTATTATTTCCAAGATAATATTGGTTAATTTAGAGAACCTTCTTTCCCTGTAAATGCAATGTACGTGTGTAAGTGGTGTTTGGTTTTCATGAATTACAACGTGTTTGCATTGTTACACTGGATTAGTGCAGTAATCCAAACTGGGTAATTACTGTTTGTCACCAGTGTCTCACCAGGCTCCCTCTGCCAACGACCTTCAAACAAGGCACACTCGTGTCCCAGATTGATGATGTCTGGATTAACCACATGGGGTAAAACAAAGTGTGTGAAATGAGGTGAGACCTAATTTCAGATTGTGCTAGCTGCTTCTGCTGGGACTGCAGCTCTCAGAGACAGCAGAGCAGGCAGGGAACACCCTGAGCAGGGGAGCAGGAGCAGGGAGACAGCCTGAGCAGGTGGGAGAACACTCTGAACAGGTGGGGAGCAGCTAGGAGAACACCCTGAGCAGGTGGCAGCAGCAGGGAGAACACCCTGAGCAGGTGGGAGAACACCCTGAGCAGGTGGGAGAACACCCTGAGCAGGTGGCAGCAGCAGGGAGAACACCCTGAGCAGGGGAGCAGGAGCAGGGAGAACACCCCGAGCAGGTGGGAGAACACTCTGAACAGGTGGGGAGCAGCAGGAACACCCTGAGCAGGGGGCAGCAGCAGGGAGAGCTCTGCTGCACTGTTCTCCCCAGGAACCAACACAGCCCACGTGTGTCAGACAGGTCATGCTGGGGTACTGCTCCAGCCCTCAGTTTTGGCAACAGCCTGAACAGGAGCACTGTGAGGGGTCTCAGCACTGATCAGGAGGGGGTTTGTGTCCTCAAGTGCCACAAAATTGTTCCAAGAATATCCCCACATATGGGGATATAACATTCAAGCAAATGGTTTAGGGGTGAACATGGTGGTGGTGCTGGGCTGGTGCTTGGTCTTGGTGCTCCCACAGGTCAATTGTGACTGCAATGATTCTGTGGTTCCATGATTTTAAAACTGAAATCCTGGAAATCTGACCTGTGGGAGCTTGGCTTCTGGTAAGTTTAGCTGGGATACTGGGAGGAAGTTCTCCCCTGTGAGGGTGTGAGGCCCTGGCACAGGTGCCCAGAGCAGCTGTGGCTGTCCCAGGATCCCTGGCAGTGCCCAAGGCCAGGCTGGACGGGGCTTGGGGCAGGAATTGCTCCCTGGGAGGGTGCACAGGCCTGGCACAGGTGCCCAGAGTAGCTGTGGATCCCTGGCAGTGCCCAAAGCCAGGCTGGATGGGGCTTGGGGCAGCCTGGGGCAGGGGAAGGTGTCCCTGCCATGGCAGGGGTGGGATTAGATGGGCTTTGAGGTCCCTTCCCACCCAAAGCATTCCGTGATTCTGTGATCACCACACAGCCCCTGGCTCCATCCACCAGTGAGGCGCGGGCCCGCTGTGATCAGTGCCAGGATGTGAGGAACAGACACATTACCTGCCCCAGAGGCACCACGAGCACACACAAGGTAATCTGGAGAGCAGGACCTCATTCCAGGGCTGCTCCTCTAGCAGTGCAGATCCACGGGCTCTTTGATAGTGGAGAAGGTGGTGAATCTTCCCCTTGACTCCACACGGGTGACTCATCCCAGCTGCCACTCTGGGTTTGATCTGCTCAGGCTCTGCATGTGTACATATCAGATGATCTGGGTTAAGTGCAGCTCTGCTTTTGCCCTTTCTCTGTCTGCTCTGAAGCTGTTTAACATGATCTGCCTGTTTTCATGCCAGCTCAGTTTCAGGAGTCCCAGGCACTGACTGGCACTGAGCTGATTGTTCTGCAGGGACCGCAGGCTTGGTCACTCATCTCACAGGTCCCCAATGCAATTCCCACCCCTGCTGTGCTGACAGAATTGGAAAAGTCTCTTCAGTGGTTGCACGAGTCATTCCCCTCTAGCTCTTCTCAGTG
The DNA here is from genome assembly GCA_035041385.1 of Myiothlypis coronata. Lineage (NCBI taxonomy): Eukaryota > Metazoa > Chordata > Aves > Passeriformes > Parulidae > Myiothlypis > Myiothlypis coronata. The sequence continues at coordinate 8,003,184 of JAWWLW010000103.1, read as the reverse complement.
ACTTTTTTATTGTGCAGATATCCCTCATTATTCGAACAAGCAGAACCAACATCTGCATGGAACTCTGGGTGTGGGAACAGAAATGCGGTCTTGCACAGTTTCACTGCTAGAAGCTGTTTGCTTTTTTAAAGAAAACTGCCTTCAATTAAAGGGGCTGATGAGGAATAATCTGCGAAGAATCAGTGTTGTATTTATACAGCAGCACTGTTTGGGTACCAGGCAGGAAGTTGTTGTGAGGGTTTGCTGTTTTGTTGTTTACCAGTGCTCAGCCCTGACAGCTGTCCTTTCCTTCTGGGGAAAACCCAGGAAGGGTCCTTGCCCTAAGGAAGGAAAGTCCCTGGGATCAGGTCACCTGGTCTATGCCACGACCCCACTGGAGGGTCCCCCGTGCAGACAGGGGAATTCAGAACATCCAGTATGACCTGAGTGAGAAAAAATCCAGACCTGCATGGCTGGGCTAGTCCCCACACCCCCTCAGGAACAAGGACACCCAGAGCCAGAGCTCACCCTGCACTGGCAGGGCCTCTGCCTTCAGTAGTCACGGGAGACACATTTAAATTCCAGAGTGGTTGCAGTTTGAACCTTCCTTCTGAGGGGACGAGGTGCAGACACTGATCTCTGTGGTCACCAGGGACAGGCCCCGAGGGAACGGCTGCAGCTGTGTCAGGCGAGGCTTGGGCTGGGTATCAGAGAAAGGTTGTGCCCCCAGAGGGTGGCTCAGCGCTGGGATGGGCTCCCCAGGGAGCTCGATGGCGCCCGGGGTCCCGTCAGCTCAGCCCAGCTCAGCTCAGCCCGGCCCAGTTCAGCCCGGCTCAGCTCAGCTCAGCCTGGCTCAGCTCAGCCCGGCTCAGCTCAGCCCGGCCCAGCTCAGCCCGGCCCAGCTCAGCTCAGCTCTCTGTGAGCCCGTGACTCACCCACACTGCTGCGGGAGCGCAGAGAGGGCAAACACGGCCGGGCACTCAGGGGCACTCACTGTGTGTGCGCCTGCTCCGTCCTCCCTGAGGAGAAACAGCCTCACTGCACAGCGGCTCCTGATTTAAATGATTTAAATGCTGGTTTAGGGTTAGTAAATAAATGAGGAGTCACCACAACTGCAGCTCAATGGTTTCTGCAGGCAGAGAGCTGCACCTTTCCACAGGCGGGGCGCAGCACGGGCCCTGAGCCGCTCCCGGAGCCGTTCAATCCCCGCTCCAGGATCGTCTCCCGGGCTCGGCTCGGCCCTCGCCGGGCTCGGCCTGGGCCCGGCCTGGGCTCGGTCCGGGCTCGCCGCTGGCGCGTCACAGCGGCGTCACCGCGACGTCAGCTGCGGCGTCACTGCTGCGTCACCGGGGAGCGTCAGCGCGCAGCGGCACGTGATGGCGTCACCGTGCAGGGCCGCGCCCCCGCTGGTCCCGGCCCGGCCCTCCCGGCGCTGCCGCTGCTCCCGGCCCGGCCCGGCCCGGCCCATCCCCGCCGGTACCGCCGGTGCCTCTCTGCCCCCCAGGGAGCTGCGGCTCACGGGTGGTGCACCCCGAGACGGGAGGCACCGGGACAGGAGGGCCCGAACCGGGAGCGGCCTTGCCCAGGGCCCGGAGGAGTGGAGCGAACGGTGGCGGCGGTGGGAGCTGTGCCGTGGGACGGCCTGCCGGGCTCCGGGCTCTCTGGTCACTGCTGGTGGCTGAAAGTACAGAATCAACTAAAACGACACCTGGCAGGACCAGAGCGGCACTGAGCTACCAGCGGAGCTCATCTCCAGAAGCAGCTGGTGGCCCGTGGGCAAGGCTGGAGATCAGCATTCCCCAGCCTCGGGCTGCCCCGGGTGTTCCGAGGGCCTGACTGACAAACCCCGGGTGTTCCAAGGGCCAGACTGACAAACAGGTGAGTTTGTTGTGGTTTGGAGCTTCCAGGACAGCCCCTCCTGTCTGCTCAGGGCAGTCCTTGAGCAGAATCCCAGTTATTCCAGCCCGTTCTGTACGGGGGAAGTGCAGGGAAGGACCAGCAATGCCATCCCTCAGCTCACAGGCCAACGCCAGGCAGGACTGACTCCTGGGACCATGAGAACTGGCATTGGGCAGGATCAGAGGGGAGGGCAGTGCAGTTCACAGCTGGAGCTGTGTCCAGATGTGACATTTCCCAATTCCTCATCTCCCAGGGCCCAGCTGTGAGTCACTGCTGTTGCTCAAGGCTGCAAGAGTTCCTTGCAGCAAACCCTGCAGCCCAGCCAGCTGGGCTCTGCCCTTTGCCTGGGCCAACTTGCAGATCATTCTCCCCATGTATTGAACTGGGTTATTTATATTCCTATTTACATAAATAATAGAATCATAGCATGGTTGGGCTTGGAGGGGGTCTTACAGACCATCTAGTTCCAGCCCTGCATGAATCATGCCTAAATAAATATCCCTAAATAAACAATCCCCACTGATGATGTTTCTGGGTTTACTTTTGTCTGAAGGGGTAAACTACTTCCCATCACCTAATCGGGGTCCAGTTTTGGGGGACAAATGATACAGACTAAAAGAGGAGCCTGGCAGTCAGCCTGGCCCAAGGGAGAGAGCAGATAAATAAACAAATAAATCAAACACACCCAGGACCTGAGCACAGAGTGAGGCTGGCAAGAACAGTTCTGAGCCCTCACTGACCAAGGAGCAGGCTGTGCCATGGCCAAGGCCCCTTTTCCAGCTGTACCTGTCACACAGGTGGAACACTGAGGCTGAGCTCTGGCACCACCCTGGCTCTAGGAAAAGGAAATCCACAATTCACCTCTTCTGAGACTGCTCCTCCTTCCCTGGGGTGGCACAGCATGGTGCCCATCCACTGAACCAGGCTCAGGAAAACCTGACTGAGCTACAGGAAATGGGGTTGGTTTTTACCAGTCAAACTACTTGTAAAAACTGTAATAATATAAACAAAATAATGCTGGACCTTTTTTTTTTTCAACGTAGCCAAATAAGGAAAGCCAAGGGACTGAAGATCTTGCTGGTGTCACTGTGTTTCATATTGGTTTTTTTCCCATCCCTGAATATTGATATTCTCAGCTGGCAGTAACTGGGGTGTGCATCAAGTCCTGCTCCCTAAGGCAGGAACACCAGGAGCATCTTTGCTGCATTGTGCAGTGAGTAACAACCACCAGCAGAGCCTTATACTGAAACTGCAGACTTGACACAGGGCAAACCACTGTGACTAAAGGCTCTAAAATGTAAAGTAAACTTTATTATCCTTGAACCACAAAATAGATTTCTTTGGTTGTACAAATTTCACTAGTTACAGTCTTGATGCGCTAATTTTCCCTCGGAGTCTCTTGGGAGAGAACGGGAGAGAATCCAGAGCCTGGCACCAGGTACCGCACAGGGAAAGGAGAGAAGAATCACAAGTTAGTCACCAAAACCCAGCCAGGATTGTTTCCAAAACTGCTCTTGTTAAAAAGCAAATGCTAAAATTAGATTTAAAAAGGAAAAGCTCAAATTGCTGATGATGGAGGCAGCTGCAGCTGCAGCGTGAGATTATCAGAGTTCCCCTTCACAAGTCTGTAAAATCAAAACGTACAGAGTCAGTTAAAATGATCCGCTGGATTTTGGCATGAAAGGAGAGGCTCAACTAAAAAACTGCACCCAAAAAACTGCATCCAGCTCTTTCCTTCAGCAAATGTACAAGCAGCTGTGCCTGTCAGTGCCCAGCCACTGTGAGGCTCAAGGTCCAACCCCGCTCTTACTGGGGAGTCAGAGAGCACCAATGGACAGAGAAGGGGATTGTGCCGAGCTGGGACCTTCCTCACAGTGAGAGGCAGTGATAAAAAGAAAAAGAAAAGGGTTGTTTCCCCTCTCTAGTGGCAGCAGAGGCTGATGGCAGAGTTGGGAGCAGCAGCTGTGACCTCCACATCTGCAGAGCTCACATGATTCAGAACCTGTGGAAACCAAGGCTCACACCCCCACTCATTTTCCTTTTTCCCTCTTGTGTGGGCAAACGTGCATTTCCCCTGCCCTCCGTGGGAAGGGGCCTGAAGCCAACGAGCTGGCAAAGTGGAACTGTGTGGTTATTGCAAGGCACAGGCCAGCCCCATCCTGCTCCTGGTGCTCCCTGCCAGCCCACACCACACCAGGCACCCCGTGACATCCCACCCCACCCTACAGCCCGCACTGTGGGCTCCCATCTCCACGTGTAGGATCCTGTAACTCCCAACCTGACCCCAGCAACTCCACCTTCTACCCATGCCCAGTTCCTGAACTCTACCCACTAAGGTACCTGCTGTCACACCTCCCAGCTCTGCCCCTGTCCTGCCCCACTGCTGTCACACACCCCTACAGCCCTGCTCTGGCTGCCAGCCCCATCCCATTCCTGCCCCAGTGACCAGCTCAGCCCCAGTGCCACAGGAGAGGCTTCCCCACTCCTGTGCTCTGCAGTGGTGACAAAGGGGACGTGCCCATCTGGGGAGGGAGCTGTCCCAGGACAGCACAAAGGAGCAGGAGCAGAGTCCCACCAGGACAGAGGCAGGTGGCAGAGAGCTGGCTCTGCCTTCCTTGAGCACAGAGTGCCAGTGGCAGAGGGAGGCACTTTGCTGGAATTCGGGTGGGTTTTTCTCTTTTCCTTCTTTTTGCCTCCAAGCTTCCCGTTCCCAAACACTCCCAGAGGGAAGTGAGGTGACATAGTGCAGGAGCTGGGAGGAGATGCTTTTTGGCAAAAGACTGGAAATTAAATAGGAGTAAAGGCAGGCTGCACCTTCCTCCAGATTCCCACAGAGCAGAAGCTCCTTTTAACCACTACAAAACCCAAGCTGAGGCAGGAACAGCTGGAGCCCAACACACTCTCACACTCCTACATTCTCCCTGTCCTACTCTTCCCACACACAATATTTACAGGCTAAAAAGCTGCCCACTGTCCTGGCCACCCTTCCTCTCCATCTGCCAGCAGTCAGTCCAGTGTTGTCCCAGTTTTGGGATGTGCCCCAGTGCACTGTTGGGTGAGAGACGAGGGCGGCTCACAGCCCAGAGGAGTCAGCTGGCCCCAGAGCTCACGGGAGCTCGGTCCCATGCACAGTCTGTAGGCAGGGGGGCAGCCTGCTGCTGTCCCTGGAGCTCCCGAGGGGCTGTGCCAGGCCAGTCCAGTGCCAGGCTGTGCCAGGCCAGTCCAGTGCCCAGGGTCACCTATGTGGGGACAGCGGTCTCCAGGCTGCGCCGGCTGTGCCGGAGCTTCCTCTTGCTGCTGTACAGGGCCATGTCCTCCAGGGCTGAGGGAGCTGCTGCCGATGGATCCCCTGCTCCCAGGGCCTCCTCCTCCTCCTCCTCTGGCTGCCCGTCCTGCTCCCGGGGACCTGCAACGACAGCAGGGGTTGGGTGTGAGGACAAAGCCCTGGGCTAAGTCAGGGAAACCCTGAGAGGAAATCCTGGGGACCTGCAACAACAAGAGGGGTTGGGTGTGAGGACAAAGCCCTGGGCTAAGTCAGGGAAACCCTGAGGAGAAATCCTTCCCTGTGAGGTGGTGGTGAGGCACAGGCTGCCAGGGGAGCTGTGGCTCACAGCAACCCAGTCTGATGGAGGGTGTCCCTGCTTCAGGGCAGGGGTGGCACTGGGTGGTCTGAAAAGCCCCTTCCCAGCCAAACCACACTGTGATTCCTGCAGCACACAGCTGGCACAGCTGGCACTGTTAATGCAGATGTCAAGACTATCATAGGATGACAGAATGGTTTGTGTAGGCAAGAACCTTAAAGCTCATCCCATTCCACCCTTGCCACAGGCAGGAACACCTGCCACTGTCCCAGGTTGCTCCAAGCCCTGTCCAACCTGGCCTGGAACACTTCCAGAGTATTCCCAGGTGCTGGATTTGGGACAGCAACCCCCTGCCCAGCACGCCCTGCTGACCTGCAGCTCATGCAGGGAGCACTGTGGATGCTGGGGAGGAAGAGCCATGGGTGAGAAGACACCTGCCTGCAGCACCCCTGGTTCACTGGATGTGACTGAAGCGCCAAGCTGCATGGAACACTGAGTGTCCTGAAATGCTTCTGCTCTCCAGAGCAGGGATCCTGAGATGTCCTGAGTGTCCTTCTGCTCTCCAGAGCAGGGATCCACCCTGATCCAGGTCTGCAGGGCTGAGGGGTCCCTCTGTCACAGAGCAGAAGCAGAGTCTGGGTCACAGACTGGCCCAGCTGGCCAGGATGGCTTTGAACTCAGGGGCACCACAGATGTGGTGGGACAGCTGCTGTGCCTCAGGTGTTGGAATGGGAGGATCCAGACCCTTAGGGAAGGACAGGGACAGTGAGGTCTGGGTCATGCCCAGCTGGCTGCAGGGAGCTGCTCTGACCGGAGCTCTCAGGTCAGGACTGCAGGGACAGGTGACACTCCTGACCAGGGACAGCTGACATCCTGAGGATGAAAGCACAGGCATTGCCACTGGTATGAATCCAGAGATTCCAGTTCTGTGTTGGCGTTTTGGTGGGAAAGAACCTGTGAAATACAAGTCTGGAGAAAAACAGGATGGATGCAAGTCTGTCACCATCGTATTTTCTGAAAAATCCTCTTTGCCCAGGATTCTTCTCCTGGGAAGCTGAGAAACCTCAGAGAAAAAGGATAATAATGTTATCTCATTTGCTTCTCCTGTGTTTTGCTGCTTTGGAATGTGTTTGGAGATTGTTTATCCAACAGGTGATTGTTTCATTGGTTTCATGTGAATTGTTTTAACTTAATCACCAATCACAGCCAGCTGTGTTGAGGCTCTGGATAGAGTCATGAGTTTTTCATTAATATCTTGTTAAGCCTTCTGTAAGTATCCTTTCTCTATTCTTTAGTATAGTTTTAGTATAACATTCTTTAATATCATATAGATCATAAAATAATAAATTAGCCTTCTAAGAACATGGAGTCAGATTCATTCCTTCCTGCCACGGGGGACCCCAGAAAATACCACACAAGTCCTTGGAGTAGTGATGTGGCTAAAAAGGCTGGACAGGGATAAATTAAAGCCACAGGAGGGCAGAGAGATTTAAATTAAAGCCAAAAGAGGGCAGAGAGTTCATTAGCCAGCAGCAATCAGGGCAGGTGCTGCCCACAGCTGACAGCCCAGGTGGGCAAGGAGCACAGGAAAAAGCAGCTCCTCACGTCCCACAGGCAGGTTTCCAGCAACAGGAGCAGCACACAGGCATCAGGGGAGGTTCTGCAGCCTCAGGGTTACAGGACTGGGAAGCAAAAGTCTCCAGGTGATCTGGAGAAGTCATGCCACAGCAAAGGGAACACTGCTTGGTTCCACCCTGAAAATGCTGCTCTGCAGTTCAGTAACTCCACAGCCTCATGGAAACCTTGGAACAAAGGTTTTTAAACCCCTTCAAGAGATGATGACCATGAAGCCAGACCAGAGAATGGAAGGAACTGTTTCTGCATGGGCAGGAGGACAGGGGTGTGCTGGGAGGAGTGAGATGCCAACGCCTTCCTGCAGTTGGATCTCCTCAGAGTTCCTGATGTAATGGTTTGCTAGCACGAGGTTTCAGAATTGCTGTGAGTCAAAAAGCTGCAATTCCATGATCCAGGACCATTCTGATTATGCTGGCTGGAATGCTGCTCTGCCTGCCAGAGTGAGATGGGATGGGGGCTCCGAAAAAGCCAGGAGAGCTGAGTGGCATCCTCACCTCCATCCTTTCCAGATCACTGGGAAAAACCTGCTTGCTTGTGTGCCTCACACACATCACAGGTGATTTAAGCATTACTTCAGGACTCAGGGCTGGGTCTCCCATGAGCACCACATTTTCTTTTTGGCTTTCATCCCATTTGAGGGCCAGCAGAGCAGGGACAGGCAACAGTGAGCTCTGGGTACCCTGAGCAGCAGCTGCTATTCCCCAGCCTTCCCTGAGCTCTCACCCCTGCACTGCCTGAACAACCTCAAGAGAATAACCCAGAGCTTAGAGGATGACTCTGAGGGATGAAGAACAGATCCTGTTCTCAGGAAAGTAACTTTGTGTTGAGTCCTGCAGCAGAACCTCCTTCAGGAAACAGCTCAGCCATGGGTCAGCTGTCTGGGATGCAGCCTGGACTCAGAGGAATTGGTCAAGATAAAAGGAACTGTTTGGTTGTTTTTTAAATAAAGGGGTGAAACATGCAAAAAGGGTAGAAGCAAACCAGCACCAACTGTTAGAGGCTACCCAGCAGGCAGGCTCTGCCCAGCTCCTGGGAGCAGCTGGGTGAGGCTCAGGTGTGTGTTACAGGTGGGACAGGCAGACACAGCCCAGCTGAACAGCCCAGAGCTCCAGCTGAACAGCCCAGAGCTCCAGCTGGACAGCCCAGAGCTCCAGCTGCACACCTGTAACTCCTCCTGACTGGGTGCACCTCGGATGAATTCACCTGCAGCATTCCCTGCTCCAGCAGAAGGGGCACCAGGCAGCCCCTGCATGAGGGACATCGTGCACCTGCAGCAGGTGACAGAGCCCAAAACCTCCCTGCCACATCCCACTGCCCCTCTGCTCCAGGACACAAACTGGAGAAAACCAGGCATGCTTGTAACACAGCACACTGGGGAATTAGTCATCACTGAAAATGATGCAAATGTGCAAATCTCCTACCCAAAATGAAGGTGGCGAGCACGGGGTTGTCATTCTAGAACAGACAGAACGTGGCATTGCTTCAAGCAGCAGAAGGGGAGGGGCTCAGGGGGGTTCCACAAGGCATGGGAGCCCTCCAGACCCAGAGCAGGGACAGCCAGGACTGCCTGGGGCTGGGCCTGGGGCTGGGCCTGGGGCTGGGCCTGGGGCTGGGGCTGGGGCTGGGGCTGGGCCTGGGGCTGGGGCTGGGGCTGGGGCTGGGGCTGGGGCTGGGGCTGGGCCTGGGGCTGGGGCT
>JAWWLW010000103.1:7875304-7887835 GCA_035041385.1 Myiothlypis coronata | reverse complement strand
TCCCTGTGCCTGAGCCCTGTGCCCATCCCTGTGCCCGAGCCCTGTGCCCATCCCTGTGCCCATCCCTGTGCCTGAGCCCTGTGCCCAGCCCCTGTGCCCATCCCTGTGCCCACAACGGCACCACCAGCCCTGGGTGCTCGTGTCCCAAGTGCAGGAGGTGCAGCTGCCCTGACAGGAATCACACAAAGTGTCTGCCAGCTGAGCCTGGCACCTGGAGAACACCAAACGTGTGTGCATGCAGGCTGATCCCCCTCCCAGGTCAGCACCACCACTCTTTCCCAAACCTTTGTCTTCCTGAGGCTACAAAAAAGGTTTTGTGCCTAAGCAAGGCTAGGCTCCAGCTCTGCCTTCACCTGCTGCCAAATCTCATAATGCCACGGGAAGGGAGCCAGGACATGGGGGGGTCTTTGTTCCCCAGCATCACCTCCTGTTCCCTGTGTTCTCACCTGTACCTGTGAGGACAGAGAGGACAGACAGACAGACAGCCCTGGGCTCCTCTCTCAGTTCCCATGGAGAAGGAGCCATGCTGTCCTCAGCACACACACCTCGTGGAGCTGCCTTGGCCCCGGGACCCTCCTGCCAAGAGCAGACACAAGTGGGGGCTGCCCAGTGTCCCCAGAGGCTCTGGGGACACCCCTCCCCAGCCAAGCAGCCTTGGGCAGGTTCCAGGGCAGAATCTCTGCAGGTAACAAAGAGCAGCATGCTGGAGCAGAGCAGGACACGTGTCAGGGGAAGAGGAGACAAGCACAGCTTCAGCACAGAGCCACAGCAATGCCACACTCGGGCCAAGGGCTCTGAACCAGGTGGTGACAATTCACACAGCTGGAATCAGGAACAGGCTCCACACCACAAGCACAGTCTTGGCTCTGGAATGGGACACAGACTCTGCTCCTGCAGCCAAAACCAGCACGGAGCTCCCAGCTCTGCTGCCCGAACAGCAGGGTCAGACACCTCCTCCCTTGTGGTGTCCTCTCCTCACATGGGCACCATTCACCAGTGCTGGTGCTTGGCACCAATTAACAGCAGACTCAAACTGACTGGCACCATCAGTCTATTATCCTACAGTGAAAAAAACTCTCCTACCTTGTCTGTAAACCTCCTGGGCAGCTCCATGCAACACTGCCTCCTCCTCTTCTTCCCTCTTCCTTGTGCAGGAGCAGCCAGCTCCCCGCTGCCCCTTGCACAGCCAGCCGGCCCTGAGTGTCCCTCACAGCACATCCTGACCCTCCTGTCACAGCACAGCCAGACCGACTGCAGGGCTCCCAGGCAGCTGAGCCCATCTCTGCTACCACCCGTCCTCATTGGACACAGCTGCGCCCTATCCAGGGCAAGGCTGCTCCCACTCCTGGGTAATTAGTACAGCTGCAACTCATCAGGGCTGACTGCCTCCAGCACCATCTCTACTCCTTTACAACCTGTTCTCCCACACTCCTGCTCCTCAAAAACAGCCTGTGAGCAGCCAGGCTGCCCCAGGCACAGCCCTGGGCCAGCAGTGCTGGTGACAGGGCATTTCCTTCAGGGACGAGCAGCCAGCAGTGCCTCTGTGTGAGCACCCCTCCAACACCAGCCAAGGGCTCCAGGCAGAGCTTCTGCCAACCCTTCAGCCCTGCAAGTGCCCGTGCCAAGGTGCTCTCAGCCTCCTCACCTCTCATTTCTCTGCAGAGAATTTCAAGCCCACCTGTCCAGCCCTGCTAGAGCAGACCCTGCCTCCAGCAGGACAGCACATGTTTAATTAAAGGCAGGATCAGACTGTGCAGCAGGAAAATAATTACAGCGCTCCTTGTGATTCACGAGCAGGAGGGCCTGCTTCCCATGTCACCATGGGCTGGGCTCCCAGATGAGCTCTGAGTTTGTCTCTGGGCTGGATGAATGCATGGGACCCTGCACTGCAGGCAGGAGGTGTCTGTCCATCCATCTGTCAGAAAGCAAGACAGAAGCTCCTCAAATGCTGGCAGCAAAACCAGCCCGTGTATCTGAGCCTTGGTTTCATTCCCATTTTCCTGGTTAAACGTGGGCTTGGCACGTTCCTGCTGTCCCTGGAGGAGGCAGAGCTGCTGCATGCTCCACAGCTGGGCACTGGACCCCCAGCCTGCCTCAGACACCTGCAGGTGAAGTGGGAAGGGACCTGGGCCCTCCTTCCACAGGTGTGCTGGGACATCTCACACCTGTCCAGGGGCTTGTCTCTGGGGAAATCCAGCCGGGGACAGAGCCAGGAGGAGCTGAAGCAGCGACTGCAAAGCAAAGCAGCCAGGAGCTGCTCAGCTCTAGGGTTAAACCCAGCACGGCACAGGTGAGGCCCAGAACCTGCCACACCTGTGGGCCATGGCCGGGCAGCCCAGGCCCAGCTCCAGAGGCTGCTCAGCTCCCTCAGCAGAGCAGGACTCGCCTCCAGGTAACAGTGAGCAAACCCAGGAGACTCCTCTCCCTACTGACAAACCAGGAAGGCAATGGCTGTTCTCAGAACAGCTCAATTCAGGAAGAATCACTGAAATCTGATGAGGATAACTGAGTTAGCCCGAGCTGAGGTCAAACAAGCTGTCACACTGCTGACAGGTGGGAACATCAGTGTGCAGCTCCAGCAGAGCAGCCCCAGGGGCACCCTGGTGCCACAGGGAGGGCACCACAGCCCCCACGCAGGTGTCCTTCACCTGGGGACTGGGTCTGAGCCACCTCAGGCAGGGGACACAGACCAGCTGCCCCCAACAGCACATCCCCAGCTGTTCCCAGCCCACAGTGCTTCCTTCTCCCATCTCACAGCATTTACAGCCAGACCCTGAACTAGCTCCAGGCCAGTAAACTGTGGCTGCAGGAACACGGTCACCAGCACCTGAAAGGTGGGAATTCACTACCAGGGCTTCCTTCTCCCCTCCTCACAGCATTTACAGCCAGATCCTGAACTAGCTCCAGGCCAGTGAACTGTGGCCTGGAAACAAAACGATCCTCAAAACGGGATCTTGTGAAACAGAAAGGAAAGACTCTGGAAAGGAGATATGATCAAATGAAATGCAATTGAAAAAAAAACCAAAAAAAAAAATCTAGAAAATCCGGAGATTTAGTGACTACAACAAAGTGGTCCGGGAGGAAATCAGGTGCAGTGCAAAGGACCAAAAGAGGTCAAAACTAAATTCACAGATGTTGCAAAAGCAGGGAAAAAATCAAGGAGGAAGACACAACTTGGAGGGGAGGATATGAGGGACATGGCTATGGAGCTGTGGCTGCAGGCACATGGTCACCAATACCTGAAAGGTGAATTCAGGCAGTTCAGTCCCAAAGAGACACTGCTGGCATGCCAGCCATGCAGTGAGAGCCACGGCAGAGGGTATGGAGGGAGGGCAACAGGACACTCCCTGCGTGCCCGCAGCAGGACAGGCACAGAGGGGCTGGTGAGGGGGCAGGGGCACCGGGGCAGCCACAGGAGCGGCCCCACACGCTCCTGCCCTCACCGGAGCCAGCAGGGCAGCAGGGCAGCCCCAGCAGGGCAGCTCCTGCCAGCCCCAGCAGGGCAGCTCCTGCCAGCCGGGCAGCCCCAGCAGGGCAGCTCCTGCCAGCCCCAGCAGGCAGCTCCTGCCAGCCCCAGCGCCCTCCCCTGCAGCCCGGCGGATTTCCGACCATTTAACCCCGAGCCGGGCCCTGAGGAACGCGCTGCTAAGATCCAAAAGCACCGCGGGGCTGGGAACGCGTTCCGGCAAAGACAAAGCGACCGCCCGGGAGCCGAGGCTCGGCAGCTGCTGCTGCTCCGGCACCGCGGCCCGGCTGAGGAACGCCGGCTGTCCCCTCAGCGGGGCCGGGGCGGCGGCCGGGCACACAGCGCACAGCCAGAGCGGGTGAACAGCGAACCAGCCCAGAACGGCAGCCCCGAGCCAGGGGGAACCCAGAGAGCAGGTGAACAACGAACCAACCCAGAACGGCAGCCCCGAGCCAGGGGGAACCCAGAGAGCAGGTGAACAGCGAACCAGCCCAGAACGGCAGCCCCGAGCCAGGGGGAAACCCGGACACCGCAACCGCATCCACTGCTGCCGAGGCTGGCAACGGACCGGGGCTCCCCGCACCAGGCGGCGGCAGCGGCGTCTGGCCGGGTGAAGAGGGGCCCTGAGCACAACCCCAGCACTGACAGCCTCACCCTGGGCTGAGAATGAATAAATTTAATTTAATACAACCCCAGCACTCACAGCCTCCACCTTGGTCTGTGAATGAATAAATTTAATACAATCCCATACAACCCCAGCACTCACAGCCTCCACCCTGGGCTGTGAATGAATAAATTTAATACAACCCCATACAACCCCAGCACTCACAGCCTCCACCTTGGTGTATGCAGTGGGATGGGGCAAGAACGGAAAGACCAGAACTGCCTGTGGCAGGCACAGGGCACTCAGGGGCACTTTCCAATGAAATATATGGAATAATATACTGTAAATATATGAATATATGAAATAATCACGGCACTGAGTGCTGTGGTTTAGTTGACAAAACGGTGTTCAGTCAAAGGTAGGACTCGATCCTGAAGGTCTTTTCCAGCCTCAGTGATTCTGTGACTAATTTTTTCCATAACACAACCACTACACATTGTGCCTACTTTAAAGACCTCAGTCATTTGAAAAAAATATCTCTTGCTTTTGGAAAAAAAAAATCCAAATCACATTTTAATCTGGTGGTATTCCTGTATCAAGCATGAAAATAGTGTAGCCTTAAGTATCTTTTGTCAGAGTAGTAGGCCAATCTCCTATAATTCTCCTAGACAATTATAAAAAGTATTTCTACATGTTCAGTGATGTTATATGCAGTGCTGCCTCCTCCAGCTGCTGCACAGCAGGTCCCTCCTGCCTGGTTAAATGAGATATATGGAAGAAATTCTTAACTGTGCATGCAGTGGAGCATCCTGGGTGCGGGTGAAGCAGCCAAACCCAGCACACCCAGGCTCTACCCAAGCACCTCTGCCCGTTTGAGATCTGCCTGAGCATTCAGGTTTTCCCAGCCAGGCCCTCCCTGGCACACCTGCACGCCAGGAATCACCTCCTCCTGTCCAGCCAAGGGACTCCATCTACTCCTGTACCACCCTCTCAGCAAAGAAGGCTCAGCTTGCAACTACAAAAAGAACTGACTGACTGTAATGCCACAGCTATTAGCAGAGGGGAAAGTGCCAAAGGCTGTATTATACAACCACCTGCTGCAATTGTTTCCAGTCAGATTGTGTTTTCCAGAGGCAGAATCATAAGTGGGTTTATCCAACAGATACATTTCCAGCACAGTGAAACAGCCCAAAACCACCAAAAAACCCAACAAACCAGGTCCAACCCTAAACTAGGAATCTAAGACAAGGCAATGAGACCAAGCCCAGTAACTGCTGCCCAGTGGGGGACTCCAAGGCAGCCTGTACCCCTGGGTGCAGGAAAGCACATCTGGGGGACTGGAGCAGTCTGGAGGAAGAGCTCAGCGTCTCTGTGCAGAGGACACAGACCCAAACACCTGCCCTGAGCAGGAGGAGGACAAGGAAGGTGCTGGAGCAGCTCCCAGGGGAGCAGCTCAGACACAGCCCAGTAACTCCCCGAAGCAGGAATGGAACGAGGAGCCAGAGCCCACAGAGGGGCTGTGGTGCCACATCCCCTGCTCAGCACACAGCTGAGCACCCATCCTTCCCTCCAGCACGCTCCCAGCCCTGCTCAGCCAAGCTCCTGCCAGGGAGAGGCCAAAACAGGGCCCAGAACGCAGCAAACACACGGAGCAGGTCAGAGGAGAGCCCAAGGGGTTAACCCAGCCCTGCCCCTACCTCCACCATCAATGCACTAATGCTCCCTGGCACATCCTCAGCAGCACCAGAGGGAACCTGAGGCACCGGGGAGGAGCAGGCAGGGCCCCTGCAATGGCTCAGCCCTGGGAGCAGCAGCTGGGGCTGGGGAACCGACAGGCAAGCACCCCAAGGGGGGCACAGCAAACCCAGCTGGCAGCAGCACCCACGGGCAGGGTTAAAGCACCCAGCACACACCCACAGAGAGCTTCACAACAACCCAGGAGGACGAGCAGGGGCTCCCACCTCTGACCTCCCTGCAGGTACCAAAGCAGTGCCAGGCAAGGGCTGCTAAGAGGCTGAGCCACTCACACCATGTTCACATGAACTTTCATCATTTCTTACTCCACTTAAACCTCTCCACTGCCCAGCTGCCTCTGCACCTCCCATTCCACACACCTGAGCCCCCTCCAAGGGCAGAGCTGGTGGGGAGACAGGCTGGCAGCACACCACAGCTGTCCCCCAGAGCTGAACACACCTCAGAGAACTGGATGCTAACAGTCACCTCCCTTCACAGACCTCAAGCATAAAATCCACCCGAGTGCCTCTTTCCTGCTCCCTATTTGTGTATCCAAGAACTGCATGTCCGAGAGTTTTATCAGCTCTTTTCTCCATGACTGAGCCCCTGTTTGGTGCTGCCACCCCAGCGCAGACCCTACACCTCTGCTGTCACCCGGGGAGGGTGCAGGGGAGATGGCCTGCATTTATTCTACTTTCTGGGCAGCAGCAATGCAGAACACATGGCTTTTGGAGAGACAGACACACATCCAGCTGTTCCAGTAACCCACAGGGCTCCTGAGCTCCTGCAAAGCACCCAGAGCTGTGCTGGCTCCACACACCAGTCTCACAACCAGCAGGTGAAACCAGTTTGTTGGCCGGTTTTGTTAAACAAATGCAGCTGCAGCTCTGCCACAGCCCGGGATGGAAAGAGGCACATCCAGAGCGAGAGGAGGTGCCCAGCCCACATCAAGCCTTGGCAGGCTCCAGGCTGGCTCCACGGAGCACTCCTGGCTCCCTGACTTTCTCAGGGAAGGGCTATTAATACAGGGAGATTAGAAGGAGAAGCTTTACTCTTCCATGGAAGTAAATAAACCCCAAGATCCTCCTCACAGCCTTCACATGCCAGGAAATTAAAAGCTGCTCTTAATTAGCTTTGCAAGGCCCCTTTTTGCTTTGGGAGAGAGGGACAAGCGTGGCCTCGAGCTTCTCCTGGGTGCAGTGGGATCCTGGCTCCCAATGGGATCCTGGCTGCTGAGTGCAGTGGGATCCTGGCTCCCAGTGGGATCCTGGCTTCTGGGTGTGGTGGGATTTTGGCTCCCAGTGGGATCCTGGCTCTGGACACAGGGACGCTCTCACCCCAGGCCACGGCAGCCAAACAGGAGGAGATGCTGATGCCTGGCTGGTTTCAAAGGGCCTTGCCATGATGGAGGAGCTGCTGATGCCTGCCTGGTTTCAAAGGGCCTTGCCATGATGGAAGAGCTGCAGAAGCCTGGCTGGTTTCACAGGGCCTTGCCATGATGGAGGAGCTGCTGAAGCCTGGCTGGTTTCAGGGCCTTGCCATGATGGAGGAGCTGCTGATGCCTGGCTGGTTTCAGGGCCTTGCCATGATGGAGGAGCTGCAGATGCCTGGCTGGTTTCAGGGCCTTGCCATGATGGAGGAGCTGCTGAAGCCTGGCTGGTTTCACAGGGCCTTGCCATGATGCAAGCAGCAACAAGCCCAAACAGGGCAGGGCCTGCCCTGGACAGAAATGGGCTCCTCTCCCCAGCATCTCCCACAGTTCCCAGTGCAAGTGAGTATCACTGGGCAGTGAGAAGAGTTTTCTGCACCGGGCTGGGTTCAGCATGGGAGCTGCACTGAGACCTGCAGCCCCATCATGAGGAACGCCTGGGGCTTCCCTCTTGGGCACCAGCCCTGCTAAAGCCCTGGGACCACAGCCAGCCCTGGGCTCCCCCTGTGCACAGCCCACAGCCTCAGAGACTCCAGCCCAGCACTCCCCCAGGTGTCCAGCAGCCGTCCCTGGGCACACTCATGGTGACACACCAGAGCTCTGAGCTCTCCTCCCTCTGCTCAGACTTGCTCAGGATTTATTTCAGTTCCTACTCAGCTCCACCCTCTCGTCCTCCCACACCAGGTCCAACCAGCTCTGCTCCACCCGGGCCTCCTCCAGCCTCCCTCCCCACACTCCAAACTGGAGCACTCCTCCAAAAGCACACCCAGAGTCTCTGGATCCTTCTGGGCTGTGACCGGCTCTGTTTGTCACCTCTGAGTGCTCCAAATCCCATGGAATGTGCTCATTCCCCTCTGCTGAGTGAGACCTGTGCTTCTCAAGTGCTCAGGAGTGGCCTGGATGACTGAGGTGCTGTTATGCAGCTCCAACACAGTGATTTAGCCAAAACCTTCACCCCAAACTGCTCTGCACCCTGCTCTGCGGAGATCCTGCAGCCACCACTCTGCAGGATGGGCACCACAGAAGTCAGGTTTTTCCACCTCTACGATTCAGACACCCTCGTGGAAAGCACAAGTGACTTCTCAAGGGTAATTGTTCATTTTCCATTAAATCGTGTGGTATCGCCCTGGCAGCAAATCCCTGCAATGGGGCAGCAGATGCTCCCTCACAGATTTAATCCATCCTGCCAAACTGCCCAAGCACAGCCACCCTGAGGGGAAATTTAGGCTCAAACCAGGCAAAGTTTCCACAAGGCACAGGTGACAAAGAAGCAAGAGCAGCCAGAAGAGGACCTGGCACTGCAGGATGGAGAGAACAGAGGCTGAGTCCTGCAGCTGGGAAGGGAGAATGAGGAGGGCACAGCAGTGCCTCAGAAATCCCAGATGGGCAGAGCACCCCATGGGATCTGTACAGCAGCACAAAGGGCACTGGAAATGCTGCAGAGGAAAACGGTGCCACAGGAAGAGCAGGAGATGCCACGTTTCTGAAAGAGGTGAAATAAGGACACAGAAAAGCCAGTCTGAAACACCCAGCTGCTGCTGGCTAAGAAACCCTCAAAAGGGGAACCATTAAACTCAGATAAACCATATAAACTCAGGGATTTTCAAGAGAGCTGTTTGACCTTCCCAAAAACCACTCCTCCAATCCCTTCACCTCACAAATCACCTCACAGGGCAGTCCCTCCCTAACAGCCCTGCCTGAGCCCCTCAAACACAGCCTTGCTGCCCAGGGCTGTGTGTGCTCTCATTCCCACTCTTCTGACAGATCTTCCCATCCCTGTGTCCTTCAGACCTGCTCCCAGGGAATGGGCACGTGCAGCCCCTCCTGTGCAACAAGCACAAATCCTCCTCCTCCTCCCGGGGTCTCTTTCCCAAAAAAAGCTTTGTTTCCATCAAGGGCTCCTCACCTGGAAAATATCCCCCTGACCCAGCCAAAGGGCTTTCCCACCACCATCCTGCAGGCACACCGTGTGCCTAAACCCAGTTTAGGTTTAGCATGTGCCTAAACCCAGCTTCCCTCCTCTTGGTGGAAGGGCAGCTTATTTTCAATTTTCATCACCATATTCACCTCACACCACCCAGATTCCCGCTCCTGCCTTAGGTGTGTGTCCCTGCCAACAGGAATATCCTCAAAAATGCCCTTCCTGCAGTGACCTGTGTGCCTGGAACCAAAGGCACCTTGGCACAGCTCAGGGAGCCCTCAGGACACATACTGGGTCACACCTAAGGTGGGTCAAACCTACTTCCTTGTTCCTGCAGATCTCCTCCTCCTCCTCCTGTGCCTCTGGAGCAGCCATGGCACAGCCACAGGAACCTGGAGGGGCTGGGGAGGGACAGAGGGGACTCTGCTCTCTCTGCCCTGCATGTCTCCATCCTCTGGCAGGCCCAAACTCCCTGGCTGCTCACCTGTGAGGGCACTGAGAGCTGGCTGGGGATGGGAGGACACCTGGCCTGGCCACAGAAAGCCCTGGGCAGCTCCAGACAGGGGCTGGGAAGGAACAGTGTGAGTACAGCCACGCCAAACTCCCTGCAGGCCTCTCTCAGGAGGGTGTGCAAACACACAGTGCTGTCTCTGCAGACCCTCAGTTCTGGCTGTTTTCTGCTTCCTGAACTGCTCCAGCTCTCTCCTGAGCTCGTGTTAACCCACAGCACTGTTGTGCCAAGTGGTTCCACAGCTCAGTTAAACTACACCTTGCATGAAGAATGATTTCATCAGCTGTGACCTGAGCCCTCTTTGGTTTCACTGAGTGCTCCTCTGCAAGCAGCAGCAGCAGCTCCCTGTCCCCTCCTCTGGCCATCACTCATTCCTCCATGGGATGGGGAATGGTTTGGGGAATGGCTCTACATTCCACCACCTTCTCCAGATGGACACACCTCGAAAGCCTTCACTCCCTGGTGCAAAGCTGTTGTACACTGGGCCTGGTCACACCCCTTGCTACTCCCCATCCTCTGCCCCTCTCCTGGTTTACTCCATCTCCTGAGACCAGGGGACCAGCACCTCACTGCTCTGCCCCATTTATTCCTCCTGTAATTCTTTACCAGGAGGCTCCAGAAGGGGAACTGACAGCTCAGAAAGGAGCCTGTGAGCCCAGGACAGGCCAGAGAGGAGCCAAGGACAGGCCAGAGAGGAGCCCCTGAGCCCAGGACAGGCCATGGAAGCAGCTCTGATGCTCCAGGCTGAACAGATGCCACAGCTCTGGGACACAGAAGCTCCTGGGGTGGCTCAGGAGGGCACTGAGGGCACGCACACTGCACCTGCCATCACAGGCAGGACTGCACCCACACAATTATAGACCAAGCAAGAACCCAGCACAAGATCTGCATTTCCAATCCAAAAGATGCTGTTCCCAGCTCACAGAGCCCAGCCTGCCCCAGTTGCAGGGCCCAGGGCAGCACGAGGCCAGGCTGTGGCTGCTCAGCAGGGTGCACAGGGCTGGGAGCACAGGGCCCAGCAGGCTCTGCTCCGTGGCTGTGTCAGTCACCTCCTCTGCAGACAGACTCACAGCCGTGCCCAGCCCCAGCCTGCCCACAGCACACACATTTCCCAGCAGCCCGGGAAATCTCCCTGCCTAGAGTGCAGCAAGATGCTGAGCTGCCTGAGAGAAGAGCTGAGAGTCTCCCACTGGTGTCTCCACACCTCAACAGCCTCACACTGAATGCCACAGGCTCACCAGGAAGAGACCAGCAGGAAAGACAAACAGAACCCAAAAACACCAGAGCAGGAACTGCTGCTTCCACACAAGAGAACCTGCTCAGCTGTGGATGTTTGTATGTTTTAACAAAACTGAACCAAACCACTCCGGCCTGAATCAAAACTGAGTTTCTGCTTTGTAAGGGTTTATTTTACACTGTAGTTGATGGCAAAATCCATAACATGTCAGTATTCAACAAAACCCCTGAAAGCTCATGACCTACTTCTCAATTTTTTTAATAAACATGTAACTCAGTCAGTGTTCCCTGAAGAGCATCTCTCCAAACACAGGGCAGCCAAACACCTTCTGTCTCTGGCACAGGCAGAACTTCAGTAACTTTTAAAAATCACAGTTTCCAAAGGGGACACACAATAAAGCTTCCTCTGGAGCATCCCACAGCCCAGTTACTGTCTCCGTGCCTTTTCCCTCCCCAGAGGCAGGCTGAGATTCCCACCTGGGGAACACCATGGCTGGGTTCCTGCTGGATGGTGCTCCAGGACCAGCCACGAGAGCTCCCCCGTCCCAGCGCCCTGCCCTGCAAAGGCAAATCCTGGGGAGGCAGGAGAGGCTGGCCCAAGCTGGCAGCAGGGCAGATCTCCATCCTGTGCCCTGCAGGGATCAGGGAGACATGGAGCAGCTCATCCTGCTGCTCCTGTGGGCAGGGCTCTGTGCTGGACAGAACAGAACAGAAGCTGCAAGTGCAGCCCCACATCACAGAATGGTTTGGGATGGAAGAGATCTTACAGAGCACCCAGTTCCACCCCCTGCCACAGGGGAAGTGCATAAGGACAGGTGCTCCTGGCCACGGGCAGGGCCACCTTCCACTGTCCCAGGCTGCTCCAAGCTCTGTCCACCCTGGCCTTGGACACTGCCAGGGATGGGCCAGCCACAGCTGGCCTCACCACCCTTCAGGAAATAATTTTTTCCCAATAATGCCTTTAACCCTGCCCTCTGGCAGTGGGAAGCCATTCCCCCTTGTCCCAAGTCCCCCTGCATCTCTCCTGGAGCCCCTTTAGGCATGCAAAGGGCTCTGAGCTCTCCCCAGAGCTTCTCTTCTTGAGGCCACACACCCCCAGCCCGTCTGCATGGCAGAGACTCTCCAGCATCATAGCTATGATCATAACTACAGAGCAGTTCTATCGCTTTCCATTAACTTACCCATCACTTTTTACAGCTTACTGCCTAGACCAGAGTTTTTTAATTCATGCTCCGCTTGGCTTGGCAGCAGCTGTGACTGTCACAGGGCGGATGAGCCAGGTAAACGATTTCCCAGGGGAGCAGGGGACCCCTTTATCCCGGTGACCCGGGTACGGGATCTCCCGGGCGGGCAGGGGACCCCTTTATCCCGCTGACCCGGGTGCGGGATCTCCCTGGCGGGCAGGGGACCCCTTTATCCCGGTGACCCGGGTACGGGATCTCCCGGGCGGGCAGGGGACCCCTTTATCCCGGTGACCCGGGTACGGGATCTCCCTGGCGGGCAGGGGACCCCTTTATCCCGGGTACGGGATCTCCCGGGCGGGCAGGGAACCCCTTTATCCCGGGTACGGGATCTCCCTGGTGGGCAGGGAACCCCTTTATCCCGCTGACCCGGGTGCGGGATCTCCCTG
>JAWWLW010000103.1:7801593-7811844 GCA_035041385.1 Myiothlypis coronata | reverse complement strand
CAGGACATGTCGATGCTCTTGATGGGCCCGAAGGGGGCGAAGGCCTGGCGGATGGTGTCCTCGCTCAGCTCGTAGTAGATGGAGCCCACGTAGACCCGGCACATGATGGCGAGCGCGCGCTGCCTCTGGGCCGCCATCTGTAGCGAGACAAGGACTGGCCGGTCAGTGCGGGGCCGGCCGCGGCCACGGGGCCTCCTCCCCCCGCCGCTTCCCTCCCGGAGCCAGCCACAGCCTGGACCACAAGGAGTTCCCTGCTCGCTGCACAGGCCGCTGGAGCGGATCCGCCCGCCTCGGTCCCGGATAAAGTCCGGCCCGTGCCGGGGCACGCACGGCTCAGCTCGGCTCGGCCCCTCCGGCCGGGTCTCGCCTCCAGCCACGCCCGCAGGAGGAGGGAATCCCTTCGCTCTAGGGCAGCTTCCCCCTCCAGGCAGCAAAGGGCTCAGCTCGGGGCACTGGGAGAACCCCTCCCGCTCCCCCCAGCAGCAGAGATCCATCGGCACTCCCGCCCCCTCCGCGGCAGCACAGGGCCTGTAACTGGGAACCCCCCCCGCTCCCTCCGGCACCAGAGCCTCCCCCCGCCCCGGCAGTCCGAGATCCAGTACTGGGCACCACCACTGCCACAGCTCAACAGCAAAGCCGAACACTTCCGTGGCCCAGCGGGACTCGTGGGAAGCGCGTGGTGCCCGTACTCATCCCTGCCCGGCGGCACCGGCTGTGCTGGGCAGCCCCGCCGCACGGGCGCTGCTCACAGGGCTCCTGCTGCGGTGCCCCACGTCTGCCTGGAAACCTGCCCTCGACACAAATCCTGCACTCCTCACGGGAGGGATCCCAAAAGCAGGGCACAGTGTGTCTGTCCTTCGTGTCCGTCAACCCCAGAGCAGCTCTAGAGCTGCTGAGGGACGTGGCCACACCTCGGGGCTCTGGAGGAGTCACTGCCTGCAGGTGAGGGGATGGCTCTGGGGCAGGTGGGACACACCTGGGGCACCAAGAGGCTGGTGCAGAGCACGTGCAGCAGCAGCAGCAGGTGATGCCTCTGGCCCTGCCCTGCAGCACAGCAGGGAGCTCTGAGCCCCCCTTCCCTCCCTAGCACCCCCAGGGCAGAGGGGCTGCAAGCAGGGCCTTCAGGAGAACATTCTGGGGTGCCCTAAGGAGCACAGGAGCTGTGCCTGGGGACCCCTGGGACAGAGAGAAAGCACTAGGGGACTCCTCAAGGCTGAATTTTGGGGTGCCCTAAGGAGCACAGGAGCTGTGCCTGGGGATGCTGCAGCCCAAAAGGAGGGAGCGCTCGTCTGTGACAGGCACAGCAGCAGGGACACAGCCTGTACCCGAGGGACTCCTGCTCCTGTCCAGGACTGCCACTGGAAACTGCCTGGGAGGGGTTGACTCCTGCCCTTCCATACAGGACACTGCAAACAGGGACAGCTCTCACCCCAGACTGTCCCTGAGGTGACATCAGACCCCAACTGCTGCCCCTGAGGTGACATCGAGCCTCAACTGCTGCCCCTGAAGTGACATCGAGCCTCAAATATTGCTCCTGTGGTGACATCCAGCCCCAGCTGCTGCTCCTGAGGTGACAGTGAGCCCCAGACTCGGCCCTTGAGGTGACACTGAGCCCCAGATTCGGCCCTTGAGGTGACATCAAGCCCCAGCTGCTGCTCCTGAGGTGACATTAAACCCCAACTGCTGCTCCTGTGGTGACATCCAGACCCAGCTGTTGCTCCTGAGGTGACTTTAAAGCCCAATTGCTGCTCCTGAGGTGACATTAAACCCCAATTGCTGCTCCTGTGGTGACATCCAGACCCAGCTGTTGCTCCTGAGGTGACATTAAATCCCAACTGCTGCTCCTGAGGTGACATTAAAGCCCAGCTGCTGCTCCTGGGGTGACATCCAGCTTGCCCCCTGCCTGGCTGAGGATCTCCCAGCACGGCTGGGCCATGGCTCTCTTTACTCTGCAGGCTGTGACCAGCAGGACTATGGCACGTACACAGGCAGCACAGAGGCCGAGTGCTCTCCCAGCTGCTCCAGCACATCCCCAGCTTTGGGGCAGGAAGGCCCCTCGGTCTGCAGCTCATCTGCTGAGGG
The DNA here is from genome assembly GCA_035041385.1 of Myiothlypis coronata. NCBI lineage: Eukaryota > Metazoa > Chordata > Aves > Passeriformes > Parulidae > Myiothlypis > Myiothlypis coronata. Next base: position 7,809,762 of record JAWWLW010000103.1, on the reverse strand, counting down.
GCTCAGAGCCACCAGCAGTGTCACCCTGGGTGTCCCAGGGAGGTGCCTCTCCCGAGGAGCCTCTGCAGGAGGAAATGCCCACCTTGCCCTGCCACAGGACTCTAAAGGAGAGCTGGGGGAGCGAGGAGGACTCGGGATTTTCAGACAGCAGAAGAATTCCTTCCTGCAAAGGGTGGTCAGGCAATGGAAGAGGCTGCCCAGGGAGGTGTGGAATCCCCATCCCTGGAGGTGCCCAGGGAACACCTGGGCTGGTGACAGGGTGGGGATCAGGCACAGCTTGCACTCGATGACCCTGGAGGTCTTTTCCAGCCCCGGTGACCCTGGGATTTTGGGCTGCAGAAGGCAGAGCTGAGATGGGCTGTGCTGACTCTGTGTCTGTGGGTCACCAACAGGAGCACCTGGGTGGGGGATGTGCCCTGGGCCCTGAGCTCAGCACAGGTCGGTGTCAGGGCCTCCTGCCTGGACATCTCAGTGCTCTCAGCAGCCCCCAGGCTGATCTCACTGCTCCCTGTGCCTCTTTCTCCTCCTGCCACATGGAAAAGCACCTGAGGCCTCAGCCAGGCAGCAGCCCCCACCTGCAGCTGTGCAGTGCTGCTCTAAAGGGATTGGAGGTTATTTTAAGGACAGGCCAGAACCCCACCCTGGGGTGCTCTTGTAACCAAAGCAGGTGATGTACAACCCCCACCACGAGCACCAGCCATGACACAGGGGATGGAGAAGGGATGTGGGAATCTCACACTGTGACACTGAGGACTGAGCCCAGGGGAAGCTGTCCCTCAGGCCCTGGGACCCAGAGCTCAGGGAGCTCAGGCTGTGCTGCCTCCACAAAGGAACTGGGGAACCCTGGCCACAGGAAAAGTGCTGGAGAGGGGCCTGTTTGCACTTTGTGCACCCTGAGTGGGCTCTGGGATGAAGCACCTGCCAAGAATGGGATATCCTGACTGCTCTGATCTGCACCAGGCTCCTGCTCCTGGGCTGTGTCCACCTGTGAGTCCTGAGGGAGGAATGGCTGAGGAAAAGGGGTCACAGCTCCGTGCCCTGGGGGACATAAGCCATTAAAACTTTCCTGTGCCACCAACTCAGCTGTGCCCAGCTGGGGAGAATGAGCCAGAAACAATCCAGGCCAAATTGCTGCAGTTCCACTGTCAGGCAGCAGCTCCAGGGATGGGGGGAGTTCCTGGGCATGAGGGCTCTGACACCATCTCTGCCAAATCCACCCAAGAAGGCTGCTCTGCTCCACTCCAAACTCACCCTGCCCCAGAACAGCCACTCTGGCTCCCCACCCACACACCACCCACTGCCATGGGAGGGAGACTGGGGACTTCACTTCAGGGCCCTTTTCCTTGGAGTTCAACCTCTGCCTGTGTTTTACACCAGGCACAAATCTCATGCTCCAGCAAGCCACAGAGGTATTTACAAATGAGCTACTGAATTTACAAATGAGCCTTTGGGTGCACAGAGGAGTCACAGGACACTCTGTCCAGGAAAAGGAGGGGAAGGCTCGTGCCAAGTCATTCAGCTCTTTGTGGCCTCTGATTAGAAGGGGCACAAAGGCTCACAGGAGTTCTGTGATCAGTCCTGCAGTTCTGTCCCTTCCATCCTGCTTAGGCTGCGCTCAGAACGTGCCATACTGCCCTGGTCTGGAGCGTGCACAGTAAAGAGAGTCTGAGCCTGGGCTGCACCATGCTCTGCCAACCTCCGGCACCCCGGCCCTCCCCAGCAGCGGCCGGCTCTGGCTGCTGGGAGGTCGTTCCACAGCAAGTCTCCCCTTGGTGAGTTACCTTGGCCGTTAGAATTAGGTCGGGACCTCAGAACTGTAGCATCCCTAGAAATGCAGCTCCCACAATTTCACGGGTGTGTTCAGAACTGGTGGAAATCTAAAGCTGTCTGTGCCCCCGAGTGGCAGTGTCCCCGCAGACTGCACAGCCTGGGGTCTTCTCGGGGCAGTGACACCTCGCTCTGCTCCTGGGCGTGTCCAGTACAGGTGGGGATGTGGGAGGGCTGCGCTGGGCGCGGACAAGAGCATTGGCACCACTACGAACGTCCCCACGCTAGGCCCTGACTAAGACAAGTGCCCCAGAAGAAGTGAATATGTCTATTGACCGATTGTAAAGGTGAGAGAGGATCTCCAAAGCCCATTGTCACTGCTGCCATCTGAAAGACAGTAAAGACAGAGTTCAGTCTGTTGGAGCTGAGCATACTACGGCTGTTTGTACAAACTCAAGCAGAGCGGCGGCGCAGGGGCACCTGAGAGGCCTCTCCTTCCTCGGCCCTCACTGCCTGGTCCCCAGGAGCGTCCGGCGCCAGGACCCTGCCGAGCCCGGTCCCACCAGGCCAGGGTGGGCTTGTGCTGCTGCCGCTGCCTCGGGAAGCAGGGTGGGATCCCAGGGGGGACTCGAGGCAACAGTAACCTCTGCAACCACTGTCCTTGGTTCACCCCCAGCATTTAAAAGGAGCCCCTCAACTAGAGCAGACCCTCAGAACCAGGCACAGCCCCAAACGGCCTCGGCTGCCGGGCAGGGAGAGCACATCCGCAGGGATTCCTCAGGCAGAGCCCTCGTTTTGGGCTTCCTGACTTTGAGGAAAGGCGCTGAGAAATGGTCCAGAAACCTCTGAAGGAGGGGAGGTCAAACCCCAGTTAAGGGCTCTCCCGGCATGGGCATTCCAGTGCAAGCAGGAACAGCCAACAGAACTTCTCCAGAATTGAGAGCACCCGGGTGCAGGGGAGGGAAATGGGGCAGCACTGGGACACGGGGACGCAGGGACCCTCCCTCAGGCACAGGAGATGGTGACAGGACACCATTCCCAGGATCCCTTCTGCCTTCACCACCTCAAACATGGCTCAGAAGCAAAGCCCACGGCAAAGTCTTTGGCTTCTCGAATCTCAAGAAGGGACGTCCAACAGGACAGGAACTTTTAACCATTTCCTCTGGGAACAAGAGAGATCTGCGGGCAATTTGTGAGGTTAGTCGGGGTGCCTGGGGGAGCTGCAGGCTCAGGGCTGTGCTCTGGTTCCGAGGGCCCTGAGAACTCCACCGTGTCGGGGGGAGCACGAGGCACAGGGAGCGGCTCGCAGGGGGCTCTCACCTGGAGGTTGGTGAGCTGCTGCTGCTGGTGGGCGATGGTTTGTTTCACCAGCACGCTCTTGATGCTCTGCTCCATCGCGTACTTCTTGGCCTGCAAGGAAAACAGGGGCTGTATGGCACGGCGGGGAGGGAAGGAGGCCTCCACAGCTCCCAGAACCTTCTGGTCTCCATGCCTAAGCACCAGGGCACTGCCCCCAGCTCGCCAGGGCCCTGGGACACAGAGGGTGTGGTGAGGGGCAGCCCAGGGAAGCAGCATGCACCGGGAGCTCAGCGTTCCCCTCTTCCACCCCCACAGCCCCTTACCTGCAGGGCCGGGCGGGCACGGCCTCCTCCAGTCCTGTCCTCTGCTCTCAGAGAGCCTCTGCACAGACAGCTGCTACAGGAGGGAGGGCTCCAGCTCCCTCTTCCTCCTCCCCATGGCCGCCCCTGCACTGGGCTCTGCCCTCTCAGCACGCCCGGCCTGCTCCCCAGAACACGCCAGCTCTTCTCTCTGCTCCCCAGAACACACCAGCTCTTCTCTCTGCTCCCCAGAACACACCAGCTCTTCTCCCTGCTCCCCAGAACACACCAGCTCTTCTCCCTGCTCCCCAGAACACACCAGCTCTTCTCTCTGCTCCCCAGAACACACCAGCTCTTCTCTCTGCTCCCCAAAACACGCCAGCTCTTCTCTCTGCTCCTTAAATGCCCCAGCTCACCTCTGGATCTGCTCCCTAAATGCCCCAGCTCACCTCTGGCTCTGCTCCCTAAATGCCCCAGCTCTTCTCTCTGCTCCCTAAATGCCCCAGTGTCACTGACATATTTTCTGAAAAATACCTTTGCCAGGATTTTTCTCCTGAGGAGCTGGGAAGCTTCAGCTTCTCCACGTTTTGCTGTTTTGGAATGTGATTTTACCCAGATGTGAATTGTTTTTAATTAATGGCCAATCACAGCCAGCTGTGTCAGACTCGCTGAGTCTGTCAGAAGATTTTATTATTCATTCCTTTCTAGCCTTCTGATGACTCCTTTCTTTTTCTTTAGTGTAGTTTTAGTATATAATTTTTTTTAATATAATAGATATCATATAATAAATCAGCCTTCTGGAATATGGAGTCAAGATTCTCATCTCTTCCCTTGTCCTGGGGAGCCTCAAACACCGGAACACCCCAGCTCACCTCTGGCTGTGCTTCCAAAACTCACCAGCTCTTCTTTCTGCTCCCTAAATGCCCCAGCTCTTCTCTCTGCTCCCTAAATGCCCCAGCTCTTCTCTCTGCTCCCTAAATGCCCCAGCTCACCTCTGGCCCTGCCTGCCCTCACAAGGCTCCCTTGGGGTTTCTCTCAGTCCTCCCCAAACCTGGCAAAGCCAGAGACTCTGGGGTGGCAGCACAGAGCTCAGTGCCAAGGCAGAGCTCACTCCCCAGGACACACACACAGCCTCCCCTGGCACCTGGGGTCCCTGGCTGTGCTTGGGAGCTGCCAGGGAACAGGAGGATCTAACGCAGGGCTGTGAGGGCTGTGCTTTGGGAACTGGAAATGGGCAGGGGGGCTTGGATCCATCAGCTCCAGAGAGGCCAGAGGGAAGGAGGCTGGGGGGCAGCCACCTCACACAGAGGGACAGCTGGGACAGCCCAGGCACAGCCACACGGAGCCCCCTGAGGACAGGGGACACAGCTCGGTGTCCCTGCCATGCTGAGGACAGGGATATTCTGGGATGTATCCCATTCTGGGTGTGGACAGTGACAGGCCAGCGGGAGCAGATCCCAATCTCAGTCCTCCTGGAGCTCCTCAGTGGCTTTGTGGCACTCACACCCTAGCTCAGAATTCCCATCTGACTCAGGATGCCATTCTTCTGAACTGACTTTTTAAATGAAACCCACTCTCATCCACCCAACAGCAATTCCCCAGAGGTGTCCATGAGCTCTACACCAAACCAAGCAATTCCTGGGCCCAAATGTGCCTGTGGGACCCTCCAGCATGGCCACGACCCCACAGATCCAGTGGTGAGCTCCCTCTGGCCCCACCAGTGCCAGAGGCTCATTCAAACACACCCCCACCCCCAAAGAGCAGATTCCCAGCAGCTGTACTCACTTTCTGGAGAGCTTCCTGCTGCTCTGGGGTCAGAGGGGGCAGCCCCAGCTTGGCTGCCGTGCTTTGCCCGTTCTCCATCTTAATGGACTCCGTGCCCTGAGGAAACAGGAGATGCTCAGGAGATCTGCTCTCACAGGAGGGACCTGTCCTCCTTCCCAGGAAACCAAAGCACTTCATGTCAGAGCATGACAGCTGGCTAAAATCCCTCCCAAACCCAGCTGTACGTCAGGAAAACCAGTTCATGTTCCCACCATTCCCTGTGGGAACAGCCATCCCAGCAGCTGTACAAGCCAAGAGGTTGTTGGACACTTACAGAGTTCTCCAGCCATGTTTGCTGTGAGCAGACAATCAGATAATCCCCAGTCCTTGCCCACCTCATCCCCATCCCCTCAACAGATCCACTGTCTACAGTCCCCATCAATGCTCTCCTCCCTTCTCCCTCCCAGCTCTGCTGACCCAGCTTTCTCAAGTTCTCAGTTTAAAACCTTCTCTGAAACCTTCCCAAATCACAGAATCATGGAATACTTCAGAGGGACCCTAAAGCTCACACAGTCCCACCCCCTGCCATGGCAGGGACACCTTCCAGTATCCCAGGCTGCTCCAAGCCCTGTCCAACCTGGCCTGGAACACTTCCAGGGATGGAGCAGCCACAGCTTCTCTGGGCAACCACTGCCAGGGCCTCTCCACTCTCACAGGGAAGGACTTCTTCCCAAAACCCCATGTGACCCTGCCCTCTGGCAGTGGGAAGCCTTTCCCCTCTGTCCTGTCAGTCCAAGCCCTTGTCTGAAGTCCCTTTCCAGCTCTCTGGAACTACGATTGCAGCACAGCAATCCCACTGCTGGGACCAGGGATCCCAAACCTGGGACCAGGGATCCCACTGCTGGGACCAGGGATCCCAAACCTGGGACCAGGGATCCCACTGCTGGAACCATGACTGACTACAGAACAGCAATCCCACTGCTGGGACCAGGGATCCCACTGCTGGGACCAGGGATCCCACTGCTGGAACCATGGATCCCACTGCTGGGACTGGGACTGACCCCAGCACAGCAATCCCACTGCTGGGACCAGGGATCCCACTGCTGGGACCAGGGATCCCACTGCTGGGACCAGGGATCCCACTGCTGGGACCATGTCTGACTACAGAACAGCAATCCCACTGCTGGAACCATAACTCCTGCATGGTGATCCCACTGCTGGGACCATGAGTGACTTCAGGATAATGATCCCACTGTTGGAACCATGCCTGGCTCCAGCAATCCAGCAGCCCCGTGCTGCTCAAACCATGGATCCCACTGCTGGCACCATGCCTGACCCCAGGATGATGATTCCACTGTTGGAACCATGCCTGACCCCAGGATGATGATCCCACTGCTGGGACCATGCCTGACCCCAGGATGATGATCCCACTGCTGGCACCATGCCTGACCCCAGGATGATGATCCCACTGCTGGAACCATGCCTGGCTCCAGCAATCCAGCAGCCCCGTGCTGCTCAGACCATGGATCCCACTGTTGGAACCATGCCTGGCTCCAGCAATGCAGCTGCCTGGTGCTGGCACTGCTGGGACCCCAGTTCCAGCCTGATCCAGGGCTGGCACCCCCAGCTCAGCCCCAGCAGCAGGACCTGGCCCTGCCTTTGGTGCTCACACGGGTTCTGGGGGCACCATCCACCAAAACAGAGCTGGTTCCTTCTCTCTGCTCCACATTTCCCACCAATCACTCAAAAACCAGCGGGGACAAACCCCAGCCTGTGGTCCTGGAATGTTCCTGTGCAAAGTCTGCCTGAGTGAAAGGATCCACGGAAAAACCTCTGTTCAGAGCAGGAGGCAAGACCAAAAGCAAAGCTTCTCCTGGATTGTACCAGAATCAAGGAATGGTTTGGGCTGGAGGGACTCTAAAGCTCATCCCATTCCATGCCCTGCCATGGCAGGGACACCTTCCACCAGCCTGGCCTTGGACACTGCCAGGGATGGGGCAGCCACAGCCTCCCTTCCCAGCCCAGCCATTCCAGGATTCCAGGGTATATCCCCAATATTCTGACTCTTATTTTACAACAAGAATGAGACTCCTGGCTCCCTGTGAACATGGAGCACACAGAAAACAAACCCTCCCAAGACAAAGCCCTGCTCTCCAGGAGTCTGGACAGCACCCAGAGCTGCAGGTGTCCCTCATGGCTGGACTGGGACACAAGGAACTCAGGGATGATGGCAACACCAGGGCACCTACAGGGACACAGGAGCAGAGGTGGCTGGAGCTGCAAACTGCAGTGCACAGAGCCACAGCCAAGCTGAAAACCAGACCAGCAGTGACATGGAATCATGGAATTGTGGAGACTGGAAAAGCCCTCACAGCCCACTGAGTCCAACTTCCCCAGCACTGCCCAGGCCAGCAGTGCCCATGTCCCCAGATGCCACCTCCACCTGGCCACAAGCACAACCCAGAAATGCTGCTCTGCTGATAAAAGAAGGCTCCCTCATCTCCACTAGGACTGCTGTCACTGAGGCCCCACAGGAGAGCACACCCTCCTGGAGATGCAGGAATGCAGAAGGCACTGCCAGAGGAGCTGATGGGGACAGGGACTGCTCCAAATGCCCCCACAGAGGTTTTGCTGTCCCAAATGTCACTGGTGAGGTGCCTGGAACACCGTGCCCAATCCCAGGGGTGCAGAGAGCCCAAAGACTGCCAGGAATCAGGAGAGAGCACAGGAGAACACCCAGGGGACGTGGCAAGGTCCCAGCCCAAGAAATGAGGAGAACTCTGAACTGGGGGCACAGTCACAGCCCTGGCACGGTGCCACACAAGGCCCCAGAGTGCCCGGATTCCTGCAGCAAGGAATCAGCTGGGTCAGCCCCAGCAGGGATCCCAGGGCCAGCACTGACACCAAGGGGCCAGCCAGGAATCCCTGAGAATCCCCCACAGCACACCAAGGGGCCAGCCAGGAATCCCTGAGAATCCCACACAGCACACCAGGGATCCTGCAATCCCTGAGAATCCCACACAGCACACCAAGGATCCTG
>JAWWLW010000103.1:7757520-7771314 GCA_035041385.1 Myiothlypis coronata | reverse complement strand
TCCATCCATCCATCCATCATCCATCCATCATCCATCCATCATCCATCCATCCATCCATCCATCATCCATCCATCATCCATCCATCATCCATCCATCATCCATCCATCATCCATCAATCCATCATCCATCATCCATCCATCATCCATCCATCCATCATCCATCCATCAATCCATCATCCATCCATCATCCATCCATCCATCCATCATCCATCCATCCATCCTCCATCATCAGGGGACAGAGCTGCACTGGCTGCTTCCAGTACCATTTATCCACTGGTGAGCTCTGGAATTCCATTTCCTTCTGGTTCACCCTCAACTGGGGTGCCCCAGAACCCCCGTTCAGAGCACAGCCGGGGTGAAGCCTCCACTGTCCTCAATTGTTGGATATTAACCCGAAAGTCTTGGTTATTAACCCTAAAATTCTGGGTATTAGCTGAAATTCTTAGATATTAACCCTAAATTCTTGACTATTAACCCTAAAGTCCTGGATATCAGCCCAAATCCTTGGATATTAACCCTAAAGTCCTAAAGCCTTTTAGCCCTAAATTCTTAGATATCATCCTAAATTCTTGGCTATTAACCATAAGTCCTGGATATTAGCCAAAATTCTTGGATATTAGCCCTCAATTATTGGTTATTAGGCCTAAATTCTTGAATATCATCCTAAATTTCTGGATATTAACCCTAAATTCTTGGACATCATCCTAAATTCTTGGCTATTAACCCTAAATTCTCAGATATCACCCTGAATTCTTGGATATTAACCCTAAATTCATGGATATCATCCTGAATTCTTGGCTATTAACCCTAAATTCTTGGATATCACCCTGAGTTCTTGGCTATTAACCCTAAATTCTCAGATATCACCCTGAATTCGTGAGTATTAACCATAAATTCATGGATATCACCCTGAATTCTTGGCTATTAACCCTAAAGTCATGGATATCACCCTGAATTCTTGGGTATTACCCCAAAAGCCTTGGCAGCTCCCTGCGAGATGAGCTGAGCTGGGCAGGGTCACCCCAAAGTCGCCCTGCGAGGTTCCCCCGGGGCAAACAGGGGAGCAGGAGGCGGCAGGGATGGCAGGAGGGGAAGGAGCCGAGCTCTGCAGCTGATCCCCTGTGCTGGAACGGCTCCTCACGGCTCCCTGGGGACGGCTGGCAGCGGAGCAGCTTTTAAAAATAACGCCGTGGCAGGAATTGCAGGGCTGGAGCCGTCCCAAACCTTTCCGCAGCGTGGAGCCGGATCTGCTGCCAAGCGCAGACCTCATCCATGCCTAAAAATGGGAACCCCCGCGCTCCCGGGATCCCGGCCCTCCCAGCGCTGCTTTTCCAAGCTTTGTTTTCCTGTTCCCACCCCGAACCTCCCCCCTGCCTCTGGCTGCTCTTTGAGCACCGCTTTATTTCCACTAAACGCTGCCTCAGCGTTTCTGCCCTGCGTTTTCCGCTGCTGCTGTTTGCCTCCTCTCACCCTCCTGGAGGAGTCAAAGCTCAGAGCTGGGGAGCCCCGGGATGCTTTGGGTGGGGAGGGGTCTTCAACACCCCCAGTGCCACCTGTGACAGGGGCAGGGACACCTTCCATGGGCAGGGACATCTTCAAAGAGCCAGGGACACCTTCCATGGCCAGGGACACCTTCCATGGGGCCAGGGACACCTTCCATGGGACCAGGGACACCTTCCATGGACCAGGGACACCTTCCACTGTCCCAGTTTCCTCCAAACCCCAATGTCCAGCCTGGCCTGGAAAACCTGCAGGGATGCCGGGGCAGCTCCAGCTGCTCTGGGAATTCCATCCCAGCCCCTGCCAGGGCACAATTCCCAATTCCCAATGTCCCACCCAGCCCTGCCTCTGGCACTGGGAGCCATTCCCTGGCTCCTGGCCCTCCATCCTTGTCCCCAGTCCCTCTGCAGCTCTCCTGGAGCCCCCTCAGGCCCTGGCAGTGGCTCCAGGATCTCCTCCGAGCTCAGTTTCTCCCTTTAAACCCCCGGATCTGCACCCCACAGGATTTGTGTGCTGAGAATCAGAAGCTCATCCTATCCTGGTCCTTCTGGGTGCTCCATCCCATCCCATCCCACCCCATCCCGGTCCCTCTGGGTGCCCCATCCCTTCCCTCACTCAACTCCAAGGCCATTGACCCTGTATCAACCCTAAATTTTTGGATATCACCCTACATTCCTGGATATTAACCCTAAATTTTTGGATATAATCCTAAATTTTTGGATATTAACCCTAAATTATAAGATATCATCATGAATTTTTGGATATTAATACTAAATTTTTTGGCTATCACCCATAATTCTTGGATATTAACCCAAAATTCTTAGACATCATCCTGAATTCTTGGATATTAACCCTAAACTTTTGGATACCATCCTGAATTCTTGGCTATTAACCCTAATTCTTCGACATCATCCTAAATTCTTGGATAGTAACCCTAAATTTTTTGATATCATGCTAAATTCTTTGATATTAACCCTAAATTCTTAGTTATCAACCTGAATCCTTGGATATTAACCCTAAATTTTTGGATATCATCCTGAATTCTTGGATATTAACCCTAAATTCATGGATATCATCCTGAATTCTTGGCTATTAACCCTAAATTCTTAGATATCATCCTGAATTCTTGAATATTAACCCTAAATTCTTAGATATCATCCTGAATTCTTGGCTGTTAACCCCTAAAAACCCAAAGCAAATCCCACCCTGAAGCAGCAGCAGCAGAATCAGGAGCAGGGGCAGCTCCAGGGTGGCTCAGAGGAATAAATCACAGGAACAAATCCCAGCTCCCTCCACGAGCCCCAGCTGAGCTCTCCCACCCCAGGGAAGGGCTGCAGGAGCCCAGAGCTGCTGCAGGGCATCCCCAGAGGGGCAGAACGGACAGGTGGGGATGGGAGGGGGTGGAAATCACAGCCTGGGCCCTGGAAACGGGACAGACAGACGGACAGACGGACAGACGGACGGGGTGGGAGCAGCAAACTCCTGCTGGTCACAGCCCCCCCTTCCCGGGCAGATTGGGGGTTTGGGACCCCAAAGCACCGGAGATAAAGCAGACTGACAAACCAGGCTCACCACAGCCCTGCCCACACCACCAGAGGCACAAAACCTCCCGGAAAACGCAGAAAACGGAGTTTATTCTCCCTTCTGCTCAAATTCTCCAGGGTGGGTGGTGTAATATACGGTAGAGATAATTCATGCTATTAATGTATAAAATATTGAGAAATCCAAACCACGTCTTTCGACCATTCTGGCCGGGCTCAGTGTCTTATTCACGTACATCTGGTTCCCAGATGCGCGTTAAGGTAAACATCGAGGTTTAACTTTTAACGTAAGAATAGAGGCTTCCAGGCCGATGAGCGTCGGTTTCCCGAGTTGTCGGGCGATTATCGCCCTGCAGATTGCATCTATCGAGACAGTCAGCGGCGCCACACTGATATATCTGAGTACACGGCTTCCCCGGAGCCGACTGACACCGATGGCACACCCGGACCCGGCTTTTGTGCAGCTCTGCACGTGGAAAGCCACAGCGATGCACGTGAAGAGACACAAAGAACGTTCGGTCATGTCTGCCTCGGCCACAATAAACTGTATAAACCCCACTGCAAGCAGCAGCATTTGTGAACTGGGGGGACTCTGACACTCGGGGCAGACTCTGACACTCTCTGGCTGCTGCTCTGGCTCTCCTGAAGCAGTAGTGCTGCCCAGCGAAGGACAGCCCACCCTTCCCTTCCCACCCCTCAGGAATGCCAGCCCACCCTTCCCTTCCCACCCCTCGGGAATGCCAGCCCACCCTTCCCTGCCCCAGCTGGCAAACCCCCGGGGATGGAGAGCCCCGGGACCCAAAGCACTCGTGTGCAGACGGCTCTGGGGTTTCCCACCTGTCCCACACCTGCACAGGAGGATGAACCCTCCCTGGGCCAGGTTTGGGCATGGCAGCACCGCACCAGAAAGGTCCTGCATAAATCAGCATGGAAATCCTCATTAAACATCAACACTGAACGTCACTGGCATTGAAATCCTCACCAATAAATGTCACTGTTTGTTTGGCACTAAAATCCTTACCATTAAACATCCCTGGCACTGAAATCCTCACCAATAAATTCCAAAGTATTTGTTTGGCATTGTGATCCTCACCACTGAACATCACTGCCATTGAAATCCTCACCAATAAACATGGCTGGCAGTGAAATCCTCATTAAACATCGCTGCCATTGAAATCCTCACCATTAAACACCACTGGCACTGAAATTCTCACCAATAAACAGCACTGGCATTGAAATCCTCATTAAACATCACTGGCATTGAAATCCTCACCATGAAACATCACTGTTTGTTTGGCATTGAAATCCTCACCATTAAACATGGCTGGCAGTGAAATCCTCATTAAACATCACTGGCATTTAAATCCTCACCAATAAACATGTCTGTTTGGCATTGAAATCCTCCCCATGAAACACCACTGGCACTGAAATCCTCACCAGGAAACATCACTGTTTGTTTGGCATTAAAATTCTCACCATTAAACATCACAGGCATTGAAACTCTCACCATTGAACATTGAAATCCTCACCAATAAATGTCACTGCTTGTTTGACATTGAAATCCTCACCATGAAACATCATGGGCATTGAAATCCTCATGAAACATTACTAACATTGAAATCCTCACCATTAAACACCTCTGGATGAAATCCTCACCAATAAATGTCACTGCTTGTTTGACATTGAAATCCCTGCCATGAAACATGGCTGGCATTGAAATCCTCATGAAACATCACTGACATTGAAATCCTCACCTTTAAACACCTCTGGCATTGCAATTCTCACCAATAAATGTCACTGTTTGGCATTGAAATCCTCACCATTAAACACCACTGGCACTGAAATCCTCACCATTACCCATCTCTGTTTGGCCAGAACAGACTGAAGGAATTGTCACAATATCCCTCCCAAACCTGCCCTGGCCCAGCCTGGGGCCGTTCCCTCTGCTCCTGTCCCTGGGATCAGACCCCAAATCCCCCCGGCTGTGCCCTCCTGGCAGGAGCTGTGCAGAGCCACAAATCCCCCCTGAGCCTCCTCTGCTCCAGGCTCAGCCCCTTCCCAGCTGCCCCAGAACCTTCCCAGCTCCATTCCTGTCCCCGAACTCACTCCAGCTCCTCAATATCCTGCATTCCACGAGGGTCAGGGTCAGGCACCTGGTGTGGGGAAGGTGTTTTCCAGAGAGGAGGAGGGAGCAGGAATGGGGAGAAGGGGGTGTGGAAGCACCTGGCAGCACCGAGGGACAGAGCAGCTGATCAGCCAGGAGGAGCAGAGATCAGCCAGGAGCTGTGATCAGCCAGGAGGAGCAGAGATCAGCCAGGAACTGTTATCAGCCCCAGGAGGAGTTATCAGCCAGGAGCAGGGATCAGCATCTCAGCGAAGCCCAGCCTGGGAACTCAGGCCGGGAGATGCAGCCCAGGGCCGAGCTGAGCGCTGGGGCCAGGTCCTTTCCCGGGACAGGGGAGATAAGGGGCAGATAAAGGGTCTGGCCCTGGGGACAGGGGAGATAAGGGGCAGATAAAGGGTCTGGCCCTGGGGACAGGGGAGATAAGGGGCAGATAAAAGGTCTGGCCCTGGGGACAGGGGAGATAAGGGGCAGATAAAGGGTCTGGCCTTGGGGACAGGGGAGATAAGGGGCAGATAAAAGGTCTGGCCCTGGGGACAGGGGAGATAAGGGGCAGATAAAGGGTTTGGCCTTGGATGGGCCTTTCCCCTCCGGGCACCAGCAGTGCTTGTGGTCTGTCTGTCCCCCAGCCCCGTGTCTGTCCCCCAGCCCGGGGCCAGGATTCACCCCCCAGCTCTGCTCCCTGTTCTGGGGGCCCTGGCAGGCACAGGGTGGCTCCAGCCCCATTTTTGGGGAGGCACTCCTGGCGCTGCAGCCTGGCACAGCAAGATGAGCTGACCCCTTCTCTGGAGAGGAGGAACGGCGCTCTCCAGCCCCGGGGTGGGCTCTGGGGGCAGCCCCGACCCCGCACCGGTGACCGGCACGTCCCCGCTCCCGCAGGAGCTCCAGGGTCACCGTTCTGCCACCTGCGGGGCTGGCACCGGGCACGGCTCAAGGACCCAGACCAGCAGAACCCTCCGGGAGCCTCCAGCGGCCCTGCGGGACGGGCCCGGACTGACCCGGGGCTCTCCACACCGGGGCACGGCGAGCCCAGCCCCGGGGCCTCACACAGCGAGCCCGGCCTCCGACACCGGCACCGGGACACGGCGAGCCCGAGTCCTGCCCCACACAGCCCAGAGCAGGGCACGGTGAAACCTGAGCCCTTGCAGCCGCACCGGGCACGGGAAGATCGGCTCCCTGGGCACCGTGAGCCCCTCCCCGCACACCTGGGCACGGCGAGCCCGCTCCCCGCACCGGCACAGCCCGCACCGAGACACGGCGGGCTCCGCTTTCCACACCGAGACAGAGCGGGCTGGGCTCCCCACACCGAGACACGGCGGGATCGGCTCCTCATACCGGCACAGCCCGCACCGAGACACGGCGGGCTCGGCTTCCAACACCGAGACACGGCGAGCTCGGTTTTCCACGCCGAGACATGAATCGCTGTGGCACGGCGGGCTCGGCTTTCCCCACACCGAGACACGGCGGGCTCCGTTTCCAACACCGACACAGGGCGGGCTCGGCTTTCCCCGCACCGAGACACGGCGGGCTCGGTTCCTCATACCGAGACACAAATCGCTGTGGCACGGCGACCTCCGCTTTCCACACCGAGACACGGCGAGCCGGGCATGACCGAGCTCGGCTCCCCGCACCTCCGGCCGCCCCCGGGGACTCGCTCCCCGCATCGCCCTCCGGCCGCGGCCCTCGCCGAGCCCCGCACAGCCCGGGGCCCCGCAGGGCCCGGCGGCCCCATCCCCGGGATCCCCATCCCCTCCCCGGCCTCCCCCCGCCCGCCGTTCCGCGGCTCCCACCTGCTCGCGGCGCTTCTGCCAGCGGCCGCAGGGACTCTCCTCCAGCACCTCGCTCTCCTCCTCGCTCTCCTCCTCCTTCTCCTGCGCCAGCCGCGCGTCCGGCTCGGGCACCGCCATCCCCGCCGCGATCCGCGCCCTGCGGGCTGTGCCGGGCTCTAGTCCGACCCGATCCGCTTAGATCCGATTCGATCCAGTCCGCTCCGCTCCCATCCGAGCCGCTCCGAACCACCTCGAGCCGAGCCGATGCGCGCCGAACCGAAGCGAACCGAACGGAACCAAGCCGAAAGGGGCGAAACGGAGCCGCACCGAGCGGCACAGCAGCGCCCCGAGCCCGCCGCGCTCCGCCGGTGCCGTGCGGGGCCGGCCCGGGCTCGGTCCCGCCCCGCTCCGGACGTGCGGCCGCGCACGCCCCGCCCCGCCAGGAGGGGCCCCCGCACCCCCGGCAGCCCCCGCACCGGGCTCGACCCGTCCCGGGGCCGTCCGGTGCGTCTCCGTGTCCTGCCCCCCCAGCAGCCGCCGGTTGCCCCCTCCCGGGGCCCCGGGGCTCGTCCCCACTCTCGGAGCCCCGTTCCCGTCCCACCCTCCGAGCCCCGTTCCCGTTCTCCCCTCGGAACCCCATTCCCGTTCCCGTCCCGTGCCCCTGGGGCTGCCTTGCCCGGCGCTGTCCCCATCTCGGGGGTCCCTCCCTGCCCTCTCCCCCGGGACCATCCCGAGCAGCCCCTGCCCCGGTCCCGGGGGCTCTGCGGGACCCCCTGGCCGGGCCCCGGGCACCCCGAGAGCTCCGCGCCAGCCCCCACCCGGCGCCCATCCAATGTTTTCGTTCCGCCGGGAACTCACTGGCTCGTTACATTATTTTTTGGGGTTTTTTTTGTTTTTCTTTTTCTTTTTCTGGCCGTCTCCAGTTATTTTAGCCCGGCCGTTCCTCGTCCCACCCTTTTTCCGCTCTGCGCTGGCGCCTGGCGGGGCTCGGGCTCGTCCTCCCCCTGGGGCTGCGGCTGCTCCGGGGGACCGAGGGGACCGCGGGGCCAGGGGGGGACACGGGGAGGGCGCGCCAGGTACGGCCACAACGTCCCGGCCTGGCACGGGACAAGGGAGCACGAGGTGTGTCCTGGTGGCGGCCACCACCAGGTCCCCCTTGGCCACCACTGGGTCCCTCTTGGCCACCACCACGTCCCCTTGGCCACCACCGGGTCCCCCTTGGCCACCACTGGGTCCCTCTGTGCCCCCCAGCCCCTGTTCCAGGTCGGTGCCCGGTGCCAGGAGCTGCCAGGGTGGGTCACCTTGTCCCCTGCGTGCCAGCAGCTGCCAGGGTGGGTCACCTTGTCCCCTGCGTGCCAGCAGCTCCCCCTGGGTCACCTTGTCCCCTGCGTGCCAGGCAGGGCTGGAAGGGGTGCCAGCCCCTGGTTTTTATCACGGCAGAGTCTGGGAATGAGTTCAAGGACCAGGGATGGAAATGTTGCCACCAAACACAAACCGAGCACCGCGCCCGGGCTCCTTCCCCGTCCCCAGAGCCTCTGCAGCGCCCCGGGGCCACCTCCCGGCCTCGATGGGAGCCCTGGGGCCACCTGGGGCCACCTCCCGGCCGTGGCTGATTCCAGTTCCTGATGGGACCCCTGTGACCCCCTCCCAGCCTCTGTGCCACCCCTGGGACCCCCTCCCAGCCTCTGTGCCACCCCTGTGACATCTCCTGGCCATGGCTGCCTCCAGCTCTCAGTGTCACCCCTGTGACCCCCTCCCAGCCTCGATGGCAGCCCTGGAGCCCCTCCTGGTCGTGGCTGACTCCTGGAACTGCCTTCACCGCCTCCAGCACCCCCGAGAGGGATGAGCAGATGAGCAGTGGCTGGGCCGAGTTTGCTGATCCCCTGAAGTTTCTGGGTGGTTGGGCTGCAGTGCTGGCTCTGGTGGCACAGGTGTGGACAGGTGAAACCAGTTCCTCAGCTGGGACAGCACCTGGGCTGGGGCCGGGCAGGGCTGGAGCTCGGGGAGAGGCTCCTCAGTGTCCCACACCTCTCCTCCCTCCTCAGCTCCCTCCTTGCTCGCTGGGCAGCGCTCAGCAGAGCTCACCTGTCCTGCCTGCCCCTCCCAGGTGTGTCACTCCACACGGGGAGGCAGCTGGGAGCCCCATGGAGCTGTGGAGCACAGGGAGCAGGGAAATCCCTGCCTGTTCCTGCGGGTGAGTGCAAATCTCTGGCTGTTCCTGCAGGTGAGTGCTCAGAGCAGGGAAATCTCTGACTGTTCCTGCAGGTGAGTGCTCAGAGCCGGGAAATCTCTGGCTGTTCCTGCAGGTGAGTGCTGGGAGCAGGGAAATCTCTGCCTGTTCCTGCAGGTGAGGGCTCAGAGCAGGGAAATCTCTGCCTGTTCCCTGGGCTGAGTGCTCCGTGTGACAGCAGCGGAATTCGTTGCCGCAGGGCGCTCGCTGCTGATTTTAAAGGGGTTTTAAGAAGCCATTAGGCAAATTTGCGGCAGGGAAATTGATTGAGGGCTATGAAGCAGAGACTCAGAGCAGGCTGTGGCTGCAGAGGCTCCGGGCTGTGCTTTGGCAGGAGCTGCAGCTGCTGGAGCACAGCCCGTTCCTGCTCAGCTCCTTTGCTGCTCCTCTGGGGGAAATGGGGTGCAGGGACTCACCTGGGCTCAGGTCTGAGCTGTTCCAGCCTGGTGGGGAGCAGGGCTTGGTGCTCAGAGCCTCTCTGGGGTCTCCTGTGTGTTGTCACCCACAGGGGGACACTTCCAGGCTGGAGGGTCCCTGGCCAGGCCCAGCAGCTCCTCAGGGGTCCCTGAGGTCCTTGGGGCACCCAGATCCCACCCGGCTGCCCTGAATCCCTTCTTTCTCCTCCATTGTCCGAGTGAGACACGAGCTTTAAGGAATTTAGGGATTTCAGAGGAGCTGAGGTTTTAGTTAGAGATGAGCTTTATTGGAGTTAATTAAAACAAATGGACAGGCCTTGGTGAAGTTAAGAGTTAGCAGTTAACTGATAATTGATTGCTTGGCAACACAATGTTTGGTTAGCTGGGTTTAAAATGAAGAATACAGAAACTGATAAATGGCTTTTAGGAACATCAGACAATTGTTTTTAGGAACATCAGACGATTGTGGCCTCCTCTGTTCTGAAACCAATTGAAGATGGGGAGTGGGAGCTCTACCAAGGGTTCATTTGTCAGATTTGCATTGAAAATGTAGAAAGGTCAGAACAAGGTCAGAACAAACTTCCTCATTTTGGGACCCCTCCCCATGAAAGGGACCCCCGACCGATTTCAGGGGACAAACTGTGCATGGTTAATGGCTTTGGAACTAATTACCATGGTTAATGGCTTTGGAACTAATTACCATAGGAAGCAGGGAATGGGATGTACCAAGGTTTTGAAGATGCATTTGCATTTTGGGTATTCAGTACTTGTACAGATAAAAGGGCTCTGTAATCACCTGTAAATTAATGCTTTATGGATATTTTATTGAAGAGCTGTGGGTGTCAGGGGTGCACAGACCCAAATCTGACCCGCCATGGGTTTGGGATGAGCACGGTTTTGTACCCTTATCATTCTATAATGACATATTCATTATTAAACTTACATTGTTCTGTTGTATACATTGATTTCCTCCAAGCATGGGTTTCTCGTGACCCCCCTCAAACCCCAGCACAGTTTCTCGTGATTCTTTAAGCAATTATATCTAATCAAATCTCACAATTATCTCATTTATCATTTACTGACTTCACAGGTGCAGTTTCGCATGATCCAGCAAAGGTCTAACATTTCCCAGGGCCTGCCTTTAACATTTTCCCAGGGCCTGCTAGGCCTGACTTTCCTTCTAGCTCCCGGAATTTTGTGATTTTAAAATATTTTACCATCACTGAGCCATAGCAGGGCCCGGGCAGGGTGGGCTCGAGCCGTGCCCATGGCTGCTGACACAGGGCCAGGGCACCCACAGGGCTCCACACCCAGAGCCCCCAGCTGTGCCTGCCTGGGGCTGGACACTCCACAACAGAGCGCCCAGGTGTGCCCAGGTGAGCCCACGTGAGCCCAGGTGTGCCCAGGTGTGCCCAGGTGATCCCAGGTGATCCCAGGTGTGCCCAGGTGAGCCCAGGTATGCCCAGGTGATCCCAGGTGTGCCCAGGTGATCCCAGGTGTGCCCAGGTGTGCCCAGGTGATCCCAGGTGTGCCCAGGTGAGCCCAGGTGTGCCCAGCCCCTGCCTTGTCCCATCCCCAGTGCCATCACCCCTGTGCTGGCCCTGCTGGCAGCTCCAGCCCCGGGCTGGGTTCGTGCCTGTCCCTCGTGAGCAGAAGGGCACCGGAGGGCACAGAAGGGCACAGAAGGGCACCCAAGGGCACAGAAGGGCACCGAAGGGCACAGAAGGGCACAGAAGGGCACCCAAGGGCACCGGAGGGCACAGAAGGGCACCCAAGGGCTGGAGCAGCTGCAGAGGCAGGAACGGAGCTGGGAAGGGCCCGGGGGGCTGAGGGAGCTGAGCTGGGGGCGCCCACCCTGCAGAACCGAGGGTTGGGGTGGGTGTGGAAAACGCCAGTCACTGGTTTGGAAAATTTTAACAGTTTAATAGTAATGAAATGGTTATAAAAATAGCAATACAATTAGAATAATATAATTTGGACAATTTGGATTAGGACAATATGAGACAATAAGAACAAAGAGTTATGGACAGTCCAGGTACCTTTTCTGGGCAAAATAAACCCAAACAAGGCCCCACGTTAACAGAGGATTAACCCTTAAAAGCAACAGCCTGTTGCATATTCATGCACCTCATCCATGGTGCATAAATTCCATCCAAGCTCAGGATTCTGTCTGGGCAGTGTCAGCTGCTTCCTCTGAATCCCGATGGTGTTTCCAGGGCTGAGCGAGGCAGGAGGAAGTTCGTTTGTTCTGATAATGGAGCAATAAATTCTTTTTCTCTGAAAGATTCAGGTGTCCTGTGGCTGCCATCTGGTGTGAGTCCTCTCTTTAAAAAAAGTATCTTAGCATAGTTTCTATTTTAACATTTTTTTATAACCCAAAACTATATTTAACACACTACTTAAGAGAATGAATACAGCATCACTTTCTAACACAACACATAGAACATTCATTTGAATATTTGCAAAAAGCCAATTATAAAATACACATTTTCCACAGAGGGGAAGGAGAGACCTCAGCCCCAGCAGCCCCTGCCAGGAGGGCACAGCCAGGGGGGTCGGGCTGTGCTCCAGGGAACAGGGACAGGAACGAGGGAACGGCCCCAGCTGGGCCAGGGCAGCTTTGGGATTGGGGATTTCAGGAAAATTCCTCCCTGGAAAGGGCTGAGCAGCCCTGGCACGGCCGCCAGGGCCGGGGGGAGCCCCCATTCCTGGGGGGATTTAACAGCCCTGGGGAGGTGGCACGTGGGGACAGGGCAGGGGGGCCTGGGCAGGGCTGGGACCGCTTGGCTCGATGGCTCAGGGGATTTTCCAGCACAAACCATTCCTTGGATCTCGTGCCCTGGAGCTACTGCATTTCCTTCACTGTGCTCACTCAGGGCCACCAAATATGGAATTCTTCTTCGCTTGGGGTCACCAAAGGTGGAATTCTTCCTCACTCGGGGTCTTCAAATGTGGAATTCTTCACTTGGGGCCACTAAATGTGGAATTCTTCCTCACTCGGGGTCACCAAGTGTGGTGGTGTTCACAGGGGTCCCAGGATGAGGGAAGAGATGAGGACCTTGACTCCATGTTTCAGAAGGCTGATTTATTATTTTATTATATATTTTATGATATATTATTTTTAATACATATTTATATCATATTTTATGATATATTCTTTTATGATATATTCTATTAAAAGGAAAGTATATATTAAAGCTATACTAAAGAACAGAGAAAAAGGATTTCATCAGAAGGCTTGCAAGGAATAGAAAGGAAAATGGAATGATAATGAAATCTTGTGACTGACCAGGGAGTCTGAGACAGCTGGGCTGTGATTGGCCATTGATTAAAAACAACCACATGAGACCAATCACAGATGCACCTGTTGCATTCCACAGCAGAAGGTAATTATTGTTTACTAATTATTATAATCTTAATCATTGTTTACATTTCATTTCTGAGGCCTCTCAGCTTCTCAGGAGAAAAAGATCTTAACGAAAAGATTTTTCATGAAACACATCTGTGATGCTTCCGCAGCCCCTCCCAGGCCATTTCCATTGGGAATCCCCAGGTTTGGGCACCTTCAGTGCCAGGCTCTGTCCCCCTGCCCAGGGTCACCTCTCCCACCACGGTTCCCGGCCAGGGAGCCTGGGGCGCCTCGGGGTCGGGGCTCAGCAGGGAGTGACCCTGCCAGGGGGGTCAGGGGCTGCCCTGCTGCCACCAACCCCTCCTGTCCCCAGCGTGAGAAACAGCAATCGCTCCTGTTTACAACGTGAAATGTTTTATAGTAATAAAATGGGTGTAAAAATAGTAATATAATTAGAGTAATAATAATGTGAACAATTTGGATTAGGACAATAAGAGACAATAAAGACAAAGAATTAGGGACAGTCCAGGTACCTCTTTCTGGGCAAAATAAACGCAAAAAACGACCCACATTAACAGAGGATTAACCCTTAAAAACAACAGCCTGTTGTATGTTCATACACCTCATCCTTGGAGGTCTAGTTCTCACCCAAGGCAGCTCAGCTACCTTTGGAGGCATAAAATCGGCAGGATGGCTTCTGTGGCAGTGCTGGAAACACAAAGGTTTTAATAAAAGGCAAAATAACGAACAGAGAAAAACCGAGCCAGGTGCAAGAGTGTCACAGACGTGCGTTATGAAAAATCCTTTCCTTAGGATTTTTCCTCCTGAGAAGCTGAGAGGCCTCAGGAACAAAATGTAAACATTGATT
>JAWWLW010000103.1:7694223-7730744 GCA_035041385.1 Myiothlypis coronata | reverse complement strand
CGGGGCACTGCCCACACCAGGGGCTGCCCAAACCAGGGGCTGCCCGGGGCTCTGCCCACAACAGGGGCTGCCCACATCACTGCCCACATCAGGGCACTGCCCACATCGGGGGCTGCCCAGGGTACTGCCTACATCAGGGGCTGCCCACATCACTGCCCACATCAGGGCACTGCCCACATCGGGGGCTGCCCAGGGCACTGCCTACATCAGGATACTGCCCACACCAGGGGCTGCCCAGGGCACTGCCCACAACAGGGGCTGCCCACACCAGGGGCTGCCCAGGGCTCTGCCCACAACAGGGGTGCCCAGGGCTCTGCCCACAACAGGGCACTGCCCACACCAGGAACTGGCCACATCACAGTCCACATCAGGGCACTGCCCACATCGGGGGCTGCCCAGGGCACTGCCCACACCAGGGGCTGCCCACACCAGAGCACTGCCCACACCATGGGCTGCCCATGCCATGGCACTGCCCAGCCGTACCTGCATGGTGCGCAGCCGCGTGCGGATGCCCTCGGGCTCACCACCAGCCTCCTCCAGTCCCAGCACCAGCTGCTGGGTGTCACTGAGCGCCACGGCCAGCTCAGACAGGCCATGCCAGAAGCGCTCGGCCAGTGCCAGCAGCTCCCGAAGCCACCGCTCGCGCTCCTGGCAGCGGCCGTGCAGGCAGTCCCACTGTGAGAGCAGCTGTGCCGTGCGCTCCTGGATCCCTGCGGGGCACAGCAGGTCGGGCATGGGGATCAGTGGTGCCACAGTGGGGCCCTGACAGGGACACGGATCTCCTGCCGGCCGTGCTGTGCCCACCCCTCCGTGCCGGTACCTCTGTCCGTGGCGTTGGAGCTGACCGCCTGCACGGTGGCCAGCAGCTCCTCGCCCTGTGCTCGGATCCCCTCCAGGGCCACCCCGAGCTTCTCCAGCTCGCCCAGGGCCAGGCTGTTCTCCCGGATCTGCTCCCTCAGGTGGGCCGCGTCTCCGCGGACGGGGGGCTGGCTCTGCAGCCGGCTCTGCAGCCGCTCCAGGCACTCCAGCAGCAGGTCCATGCGCTCCGACAGCTGCGGACCAGCCCGGTGACTCGAGGGTACGGCCCCGGGGACGTGTCCCAGCAGGGCAGGGGTGCCCATACCTGGCTGTATCGCGGCAGGGCATCCTCCAGCAGAGCCGCCGCCTGGCGCACGCTCTCGCGGATGTGGCCGTACTGCTCCTCCAGCTCCTGCCAGCGCCGCTGGAACGGGGCTCCCTGCTCCGGGCTCAGCTCCAGCAGCTGCGCCGACACGCGCTGCAGCTTCCCCACCAGCGGCCGGTGCTCGGCGATGGCCTCCCGCAGGCTCTGGCAGGGGGAAGAGCCGTGGGGGCGCATTGGGGTGGGATGTGCCCCGTGGGATTCACCTGCTGCATCCCGTGCTGCTCCCAGAGGGCTCCTGCTCGCTGGGTGTCCCAGCCCGATGGTCCCCGTGGCGGTGTCACCCCCATCCCGTCACCTCTCCCACCTGCGGGGTGACCGAGCGAGTCCCTTTTGCCCCTGCCCTGCCCGCACCTGCAGCAGCGCCTGCTGCTCCTTGAAGGCCTCGTAGGTGATGGCGTTGGGCGAGAGCTGCACCCCCAGGGCCTGCGTCTCCTCCAGCCAGGGCAGCAGCTCCTCGAGGGCCTCGGAGAACTGGGTGAGCAGGGACTGGGCGTGCTCCAGCTGCACGGCACAGGCGCCGCTGCGCAGGGACAGCTGCTCCGTGCGCTCCCGCAGTGCCTGCACCGACGGCTGCGGAGACGGGGAGTCACCACACAGGGCACAGCCGTCCCTGGGGGCTGCCAATGTCCCCCGGCACCCTCGCAGCTCACCTGAAGGCGTTGCCGCAGGGGCTCAGGGCAGCAGTGCAGCAGCGGCTCTGAGAAGCCCAGCAGACGCTCAACCAGGCCCCGGCAGTGCAGGATCTCGGCAGAGAGCAGCTGGAATGGAGCCGCAGGTGGGTGCCAGCTCCTGGCAGGGATGGGGATGCCAAGCCAGTGCCCCCGGGACCCCTGGGCACTGCTGCAGACCCACCTTCTGCTCGGAGAGCTGCGAGCGGAGGGCCTCAGCATCCAGCTGCACGCGGCCGATCTCCTCCAGCCGCTCAGCCAGCCCGGCCACGCGGCTCAGCTGGGACTCCAGGACCTGCTCAAACTGCAGCAGGGGGACAGACGTCAGCCAGGGAGGGTGTGAGTGCAGCGGGACCAGCAATGGGAATGGTGAGGGGCTCGGGGAGCCCAGTGTGCCACACCTTGTCCCTGTCACTGGCAGTGACCGAGGGCTCCTGGCCATCCTGCTGGCTCTCCTGCTCACCCAGCTCCTTCTCCATGCGGCTCAGCCACAGCGCCAGGTCCTCAGGGGCCGTGCCCAGGCGAGATGAGGCCTCCAGGGTCTGCCCCAGCCGGTGAGCAGTGTCAGCGCTGCTCTGGCCCACGATGAGGTAGCGCATCCTCAGTGACTCCATCTTCTCCTGCGTCAGCTGGGCCTCCTCCCCTGTGGCAGCGTGACACCACCATCAGTGCCACCATGACACCGCCATCAGTGCCACTGTGACACCGCCATCAGTGCCACCGTGACACCGCCATCAGTGCCACTGCCATCAGTGCCACTGCGACATCGCCATCAGTGCCACAGTGCCACCACCATCAGTACCACAGTGCCACCGCCATCGGCGCCACCGCGCCACCACCATCACTGCTGCAGTGACACCGCCATCAGTGCCACCGCAACACTGCCATCAGTGCCACAGGGACACCGCCATCAGTGCCACTGCCATCAGTGCCACAGGGACACCGCCATCAGTGCCACCGCCATCAGTGCCACCACACTGGCATCCCTGGACGTGGAACTGGTCACACCGACAGCTTCCAGCCACGTGGCAATCACTCTGTGCTGACCTTGCCCCTCTCCTACCCCTGCTCCTCCTGCTCCCACACCCAGCTCTGGCCTCTCATCCCTCTGCCACCAAGACCCACCTCACCACTGAACCCTGTCCCACCATGGCTCTGCCCTGTCCCTTTTGCATCCCTTGAGGTGCTGCCTGCCCCCTCACACCACACCACTGCTCCCAGTGGGGATCAGCACGCCCCAAAGACCCCCAGTGCCCAGGGACCCCTTGCTGGCCTGGGTAACCTCTGTCTATGCACATCTCATCCTGAGCCACAGCTCCTGGTGGGGATCAGCACGTCCCAAAGACCCCCAGTGCCCGGGGACCCCTTGCTGGCCTGGTTTGCCTCTGTCTGTGCTCATCCCATCCCGAGTCCCTGTGGCCACCACTCCCAGCCATTGCCACTCGCCTGTCACCAGCTCCAGGACGCGCTGCCCGCTCTCCAGGGCGCCATCCAGCTCTCCCAGGCGCCCGCGGATCTCCTCACAGAGGGCCTGTAGCAGTGACCAGCGATGACACAGGTGCCTGTTGTCCACCCTGTGCCCACCCCACGCCCAACCTGTGCCCACCTGGGTCTGCTGGTGGGCGTCCTGCACGCGGCCCACACAGCCATCAGCCCGCCAGAGCTGGGCCAGCTGCCTCTCTGTGGCACCCAGCCACTCCTGGAAGGCGTCCACGGCCTCCTGGAAGCCCTGGGCTGCCGGCAGGATCCGCTCCAGGCAGCCGTACCTGCATCAGGAGGGCTGGTGAGGTGGGCAGTGACAGTCCCCAGGCCAGCAAAGCCCCCTCTCCCCATCGCCAGGGTGCCCACGCCCCGTGCTGCTCTGAAGTGAGGGACACAGCAAGGCCAGTGTCCCCACAGAGGGGGCAGTGTCCCCAGAGAGGCACCAGTGTGCCCCCAGAGATGACAAGAGGGAGGGCTGTGTGACAAACTGTCCGTGCAGCCCTGGAGCCGCTGCTCCTGTGCAGCCCCAGCACATGGACACATGTGACAGGGACGGTCCCTCCACCGTGGTGGCCCCAGTGCCAGCGGGGCAGAGCACAGGGACATCAGGGTGTCACAGAGGCTCCGTGTGGGGACACCAGAGGGCAGAGCCTGTGCCAGCAGGACGGGGATGCCAGCCCAGTGATGAGGGCCTGGCCCCTGACCCACCTGGCTTCAGCCTCCTGCATCAGCTTGTCCCACCTCTCCCCGAGGCTGGGGAGGCCGGCGCTGCCCTCGGGCGCCGCCGTGCCCGAGCCCTGTGCCGTCAGTCTGTCCTGCAGGACGAGCTCCACGCGCGGCCTCCGCTCCTCCAGCAGGCGCTTCAGGAGCTGCAGGGACCGGGGACACCGCGCTGGGGACTCCCGTGCACCCCTCCCACCCCTGGCTGGAACCCAGAGAGCTGCAGGGAGGGGGGACAACGTGCTGGGGACTCCTGTGCACCCCTCAAACCCCAGCACAGCCCTGGGCTGGAACCCAGGGAGCTGCAGGGACTGGGGATACGGTGCTGGGGACTCCTGTGCTCCCCTCCCACCCCTGGGCTGGAACGCAGGGAGCTGCAGGGACACGGTGCTGGGGACTCCTGTGCTCCCCTCCCATCCCTGAGCTGGAACCCAGGGAGCTGCAGGGACACGGTGCTGGGCACTCCTGTGCGCCCCTCAAACCCCAGCACAGCCCTGGGCTGGAACCCAGGGAGCTGCAGGGACACCGTGCTGGGCACTCCTGTGCGCCCCTCAAACCCCAGCACAGCCCTGGGCTGGAGCCCCGGCCCCCTAATCCCCGCACGGGCACGCGTGGGCGGGACACGCCGGCCGGCCCTGCTGACCTTCTGCTCCTCCAGCTGCGCCTTCACCACCTTCGCCTCCGCCGACGGCGGCTTCTGGTTGCTCACCAGCTCCTCCATGTCGGCCACCCAGGCCAGCAGCCGCTCCAGCGTCTCCTGGCCCCGCTCCGCTGCCTCCTCTGGCACGGGCACAGCCCGTGAGGACACCTGTGGGGAGAGGTGGCTGAGCCGCCCGTGTGGGCAGGTGCAGGGCAGCCATGGGGCTGGGCAGCAGCCCCCACACCGTGCCGTTTCCCCGAGGTGGCACCGGTGACACCGGGACCCTGTCCAGCCCATGGGGTCCTCCCTGGCGTCCTTCACAGGGCTCTCCAAAGAAGGGCCTGCACGCCCGGTGCTGCTTGGATCCCTCCAGAGCCATGGGCCCACCAGCCAGGGCTGAGGGAAGGGAGCTCCCTGTCCTCCAGCACCAGCCCGGGTGCCCAGCACGAGCGGTGCCACCAGCCCAGCCCACAGCAGGGCACAGACAGCGACTCCACACGAGCCCAAGGCCAGGACTCGCCGTGGAGAAAACCCCGCTGGAGGGCAGCCCTGTGGCACAGAGCCTGGCACAGCGTCCTCCCAGCAAGGCTCTCCGTCCGTCGGTCACCTCGGTGGCGTCCGTGTGTCCAGCAGCAGCGAGCTCCCCCACGCACTCCGTCAGCACGGTGACCGTGCGGGTGACCACGGGCTCGCCGCCCTTGTCACCCGCCGGGTACTCGGTCACCTCCACGATCTCCGTCACGATGGTCTCGGTCACCTCGGTCACCTCGGTCACCTCCCGGGTGGTGACGGGCTTCCAGGACCAGGTGCTGCGGGGAGCTCCGGCCCGGGGCGGGGTCCAGGCCGCGCCCCCCACCTGTCCCCGCACCGCAGCCGCACTCCCGTTCTGCACGGCCACCTCGGACTGGCTGCGCCTCAGCACCGGGCTGCCCGGCCGGCTCCGGGTGACACCGGGCCCCGGGCTCCAGCCATTCTCCACCGGCACCGCCGCCTTCTCCAGCAGCCCCGGCCCGGCCTCCGCGACTTCTCCGGCGGGGGGCTGCCCCGCGTCCAGCCCCGGCTCCCGCCCGAGCTCCTCCGGCCGCCGGCTCTTCTCGCCCAGGCAGCTGGGCCGGCTCACCGAGTTCCCCATGGCGCGGGCGCCGGGCCCCCGCCTCAAATCCCGGCCTGCAATGAGCCGGGGATGCGCGTTACCGGGACCACCGCAGGACCCCCAGATAGTGCCGGACCCCGCCTCAAATCCCGGCCTGCAATGAGCCAGGGGTGCGCGTTACCGGGACCACCGCGGGACCCCCAGATACCTCCGGCCTCCGCTCGGCTCGACCCCCTCACTGCACGGCGCTGCCTGACCTCGCCCTCCGGTCTTGGGGGTCCCCCAGCAAAGGGCTACCAAGAGCCAAGGACAGGGACAGGCAGAGGGGACACGGCCGGAGGGAGGGGACCCCGAGGCGGTGCCCAGGGTGCCCGTCCTACGCGTCTGGGCAGGGGACGCGGCAGTGGCAGCAGGGCAGAGGCAGATGCTCCCGCCCGGCATCGCCCTGCGCCGTTGGATTAACGAGGAGCAGCCAGAGAGGAGCATCTGCCCTGGGAACGGGGGTTGGGGGCGCCGAGCGGGGGACGGGCAGGTGGCGTCCCCAGCCTGCGAGCCCTGCCGCAGCCATAAATCCCCGGCGTGACCCGGCAGGACCCTCCCCCGGCAGCCCCCCCGCCGCAGCCGCAGTGCTGCTACCCCCGGCCCCGGGCACACGCCCCTGCGCACGTGTGTACACACAAACACACGTGTGCAAACACACGGGCACACACAAACACACGTGTGCAAACACACACACATTCACCACACACTCACTCCTACCCCTGTGCACGCACCCCCCGACAGGCAGACCCCACGCTCGCACCCCTGCTCGGGGTTGGGGGGGCATCAGCGATGGGACCCCCACCCCTGCATCAGCCGCGACATGAGACACACCTGTAGCAGCCCCGCACACGCGTGGGGAACACGTGTGCACCCACATGCACCCACCCTGGCCGTGCCCCTGCCGTGGGTACCGGGGTACGCTGAGCTCCCCCACTCGGCCCACCACGCCGTGGGGCACGACACAGGCGCGACCCCCGTGCGCGGTCACGGCACCCACACCCACGGCACGGTCACAGCACACACATCCACACCCACGGCACGGTCACAGCACACACATCCACACCCACGGCACGGTCCCGGTGGGCGCAGCCCCGCGGGGCACCGCACTCCCCCCGCGTGTCCGGGCGCTGCGCGGGCCACGGCGCGGGGTGACCCGGGGAGACCCCGACCCGCGCCCCCCGCCCCACGGGACACGCGGGACACGGACCCCGCCCGGCCCCGCGCCCGCCGCGGCCCCGGAGCCCCCGCCCCGCACTCACCCCTCGGCGGCTTCGGGCGTCCATGGGGCCGGGCCGGGGGTGCCGCCGCCGCCGTTACCGCTCCGGGGGGGCCCGGCCCGTGCGGGGGAGCGGGGCGGAGGCGGCGGGGGGAGGCTCGGTCCCCGTTACCGCCGCCCCGGCCCCGCCGCCTTTGTGCGCCGCGCCCGCGGCGCGGGGGGAGCGCGGGGGGCACCGGGCGGAGACCCTGGCACCGGCACTGCCGGGCTCGGCGGGGCTGGTCTGACCCCGGACACACCGCACCGCCCCCGTTAACCCTGCGGGAGCCGATCGCCGCCGTTACCGGGGAAACCCCCGGGGCCCCGCAGCCATCCCGCGGGGGAGGGGCGGTGCCGGCCCACCGCCCGCCCCGCGCAGCCCGGGGGGGCGAGAGCCCGCGCCCCGCGCTGCCCCGGCACCGGCACTAACACCGACACCAGCACTAACACCGACACCTGCACCGGCACCAGCACTAACACCAACACCTGCTCTGGTACCTGTACCGACACCAGCACCGTCACTGGCACCAGCACTAACACCGACACCAGCACTAACACCAGCACCTGCTCTGGTACCTGTACCGACACCAGCACCAGCACTAACACCGGCACCTGCACTGACACCAACACCAGCACCGTCACTGGCACCAGCACTAACAGCGGCACCTGCTCTGGTACCTGTACTGGCACCAGCACTAACACCTGCTCCAGCGCCTGTACCGACACCGGCACCAGCACTGCCACCAGCACTAACACTGCCACCTGCACCTGGTCCGGCACCAGCACTGCCACCAGCACTAACACTGACACCTGCACCTGGTCCGGCACCAGCACTGCCACCGGCACCACCACTAACACTGGCACCTGCTCCGGCACCTGCTCCTGTCCCTGCACCTGCCTCAGCACCAGCACCGGGACCAGGACCTGTTTCGGTACCGGCAATCATACCGGCACCTATACTGGAATCAGGAACTGCTCTGGTACCGGCAACAACACCAACACCAGCACCTGCTCCCATACCAGCAACCACACTGATACCGGCAGCAGCACCTGCACCGGAACCGCCCCAGGCTCTGCTGCCTCACCGTAACCCCCAGGACAGCACAGCCCCACGGTGTCACAGCCACAGGACAGCACAGCCCCACGGTGGCACAGACCCGCAGTGCCACAGCCCCACGGTGTCACTGCTCCACGGTGTCACAGCCCCAGGACAGCACAGCCCCATGGTGTCACCACCCCAGGATGTCACAACTCCATGGTGCCACAGCCCCACGGTCCCTCCCGTTATGGGGCTGCAGCCCCCACCCTGGCTCTGGCCCCCCAGGCAGTGGCTGCTGCTGTCCCTGAGGGGCTTGGCCCCGCTCCCTGGGGCTCTTTGGGTGTGGGGACCTCTCAGCCAGGGGCCCAGGGGGGCTCAGTGGAGCAGGGCTGGGTTTGAGGGGGGTCAGGCCGGGCTGCTGAGATGCTAAACTGCATCTCACCCCGAGAGCCAGGGTGCTGCGGGCCTGGGTCTCCAGAACCCCTCTCGCTGCCACCCTGGTGCTGGAGAGAGCAGGGGGTGGCTGGAGGTGCCTATCCGGGGGCTGCTCCTGCCCGTGGTGTGAGCCCCATCCCCACCCTGCCCTGGCTCGGCCTCCCAGCCCCTGGGAGCCCCCCAGGAGCGGATCCTGCCCCCCAGAGCCGCACGGGTGCCCCTCGCTGGGCCCCGGGAGCCGGGGGGCCGCTGCAGGCGCGTCGGCCACGCTGATGGATGGGGCTCCCTGGGGTCTCCTGGGAGCGGCGGGCGGCGGGGCCGGGGGCTTTGTCTGCTGCCAGAGACGCTGCCGGGAATTAGCATCTGCCAGGGCCTCCTCGGTGGCTCCGCACCGTCCTGCAGCAGCTCTGCATCCTCCTCCCCGCACGGCTCCGGAGCCTTGTGCTGCTGGCACCGAGGGGCTGGGCACCAGCTGGGTCTGAGCCCCACGGTACTCCGGGCACCCACAGCGCCCACCGAGCCCGGCCGGGCCCTGCCAGGGAGCAGCTGGGCAGGGGGTGAGGATGCAGCTCGGAGCCGCTCGCCACCCCCGTCCCCCGCGCCCGCCGGCAGCTCGCCCGGCACGCTCCGCAGCCCCAGGTACCGGGCTCGGGGTGGCACGGGCGCCCCGGGCAGGGGAGCCCGGCGCGGGGCACCGGGCGGGAGCGGTCGGCTGGAATGCACAGCCTCAGATCCCGGGAGCCGGGTGGGTTTCTGTGCGGCCTCGGCTTTGTCTGCGCCGGGGCCGGGATGAATGGCCCTTTCAGTTTGTGCCGTCATGTGTGCCGAGGGAGCCCGTGTGCCGGCCAGGCCTCGAACAAAAGGAGCCGGCGAGGGGCGGCGAGGAGGGGGCGGCCGGCAGCCCCCACTGCGCTGCTCCCGCTGCGGCTCCGCGCCTGGGCAGGGGGCACAGCAGCACAGGCTGTGCGGGCAGTGCTGGGCACACATCTGACCTGTCCAGACACCCCCTGTGCCCGGCTGCACACCCTGTGCACAGCCTCACACCCTCTCTGCACAGCTGTGCGCCCCATGCACAGCCACACACCCCCTGTGCCCGGCTGCACACCTGTCACAAAGCGACACACCCCTTGTGCCTGGCTGTACCGCCCTCATACAGCTGTACACCCCTCACACAGCTCTATACCCCCTGAGCATGGATGGACACCCCTCAAACAGCCTCACACCCCCTGTGCCCGGCTGTACACCCCTCAAACAACCTCACAACCCCTGTGCCCGGCTGCACACCCTGTTCACAGCCTCACACCTTCTCTGCCCAGCTGTGCGCTCTATGCACAGCCACAAACCTCCTGTGCCTGGCTGTACCCCCCTCATACAGCTGTACACCTCTCACACAGCTGTAATACTCCCTGTGCATGGATGTACACCCCTCACACCCCCTGTGCCTGGCTGTTCATCCCTCAAACAGCCTCACACCCCGTAAGCCTGGCTGTGCACCCCTCACACAGCCTCACACCCCCTGTGCCCGGCTGTACACCCCATGTACAGCCACTCACTCCCTGCTCCCAGCTGTACACCCCCCACACCCCCTGTACCCAGCTGTACACACCTGTGCTCAGCTGTCCACCCCTGGTGTTTGGCCACTCTCCCCGTGCCCAGGTAACAGTGCCATGAGCTGTGACACTGCCACCAGTGCAGGTGGTGGCCCTGTGGCCAGCAGGGCTCCAAGGCAGTGGTACCCTGAGCACCGCCAGGGCCATGGGGCTCCAGCCAGGCCAGCAGCACCCTTGGGCTGGGGACAGGGACCCGGACACAGGAGAGCCGGCCCCGGACACCCGCAGGGCTGTGCTGCAGGGTCTCCCAGCCAGCTGTGGCCAGGTACCTTCCTCCCTTGAGAGGAGCAGGACCTCACCAGCCTCGGTGCAGACGTGGGCTGGTCCTGCTCGGCTCTGCACGGCCCGGGGCCAGGCGTTACCTGCAGGGCCGTGCCGGGCTCGGGCAGCGCCAGCAGCCGCTTCTCCACGGCGTCCAGCCAGTGCCGCAGGGCGAGCAGCTGCTCTTGCACCTCCAGCCTCTGCTCGGAGCGCAGGCAGGCTCTGCGGAGAGAGCACAGACACACGGGGCTGTGGGGGACACGGCCACTGTCCCCTGTCCCCACACTGCCCTGGACTCGGGGCTCGCTGCCCACCTGCCCCAGGTGTGCCACAGCCACACCTGAGCTCACGGCTGAGCTCGCTCCCATCCTGCTGGCCCCAGCCACACCGGGCTGTGGGGGACACGGCCACTGTCCCCCCTGTCCCTGCACTGCCTTGGACTCCGGGCTCGCTGCCCACCTGCACCAGGTGTGCCGCAGCCACACCTGAGCTCGCTCCCACCCTGCTGGCCGCAGCCACACCTGCACTCACGGCTGAGCTCGCTCCCAGCCTGCTGGTTCAGCAGCTCCCCCGTCAGGGTGCGGACACCGGGCACGGCCGCAGCTCCCGGCACGGCCCGCCTGACAGCGCCCAGCCGTGCCCCTGGCAATGCCCAGCGGTGCCCCTGGCAGTGCCCAGCGGTGCCCGTACCTCTCCAGCTCCTCCCTGTCCCACGGCGAGCCCTCCACACCATCTCCGGTGTCCCCCGCAGCACGGTGCACCTGCGGGGAGAGCAGAGGGACGGTGGGCATGGTGCACCAAGTCCTGGCAGAGGGACAAAGCTCCACAGTGGGGAGGTTTGGAGCGTTGCTGTGTCTCCCCAGGGACAGCCCATCCCCACCAGCTGGGACAGAGCTCCCCTGGCCAGGATCCCCTGTCTGTCCTGTGCTCCAGCCATCACCAGTACCCGCAGGCTTGTCTTGGCTCCGGTTTCTCTGAATTCCTGTGGTGAACCTCAATTTCCCAACCTTTTTCAGCTGGGATCGCTCCCAGATCTCACCCTGCTGTCTCTGGGGGTACATCTGGTCCCTGGTGTCCCTTTGCCTGCTCTGTGCACTGCAGAGCTGCTGGATGAGCCCAACCAAGCCATGGCAAACCAACCCTCAGCAAAAGATTATCAACTGCACCAGCTGGGACAGAGCTCCCCTGACCAGGACCCCCTGTCTGTCCTGTGCTCCAGTCATCAGCAGTACCTGCAGCTTTTGGCTTGGCTCCAGCTCCTCTGAATTCCTGTGGTGAACCTCAATTTCCAAACCTGGGATTGCTCCCAGATCTCACCCTGCTGTCTCTGGGGGTACATCTGGTCCCTGGTATCCCTTCGCCTGCTCTGTGCACTGCAGAGCTGCTGGCTGACCCCAAACCGAATAGCAAACTCACCCTCAGCAAAAAATTACCAACTGACCATAGAAAACCCCCTGCTCTGGCATGGAGCAGTGGTGCCTCAGAGCAGGTGCTCCTCAGGTGCTGCCAGTGCAGCCACTTTGCCACAACACACGGGAGAAGATGCCAGGCAAACACTGAAATCCACAAACCAGCAATGCCCTGGCACGGACACGGGGCACAAACAGGCAGCAGCTCCTTCGTGCCCCAGTGGAGAGCGGGACTGGCAGGAGGGATCAAACCAAGCCTGCACCCTGAGGCTGAAGGTGACGCTACTCCCACAGCCCTGTAATTAACTGGTCGTTAACCCTGGTTAATTAAGCCAGGTCACCTGGCTGAGCACGAGGAGGGGGAGACAGCACTGTGAGGGAAATGGGGCACAGCCACAGTGATGCCACAAAGATGGTGATGGGCCCAGCACCTCAGCAAGGGCACGGTCACATCACCAAGATATTGTACCAGGGGAAACAGCCAGGGAGTGTGGGCTGGATAAACGGAGATAAAACCCCCGTGGTGCAGGAGGGACGTGGCACTGCTGCCATGCATGGGCCTGGGGAAGGTGACACGACAGCTGAGCAGGAGCTGCAGCACTGGGGGCTGGGAGGGCCTGGGATGTGTCTGCTGCAGGAGGAACCTCAGCCAGGGTCTGGTCAGGAACCCCACCAGAATTCCCTGGATGAGGGAAGAGGCACCAGACAGGTGCTGGGTGCTGGTGCCACAGCAGCTCCTCGTGGTCAGAGTGCCAGCAGGGCTCAGTCCCATCGGGGACACTCTGGGGATGTATGCTCAGAGCTCACTGCTGTCATGATGCCATCAGCAGAGCCCCAACCAACCCAGGCACCCACAGTGTGGCACCTGCCCCAGCATGGGCACCAGTGCCACCCACCAGCTGAAAAAGCCACCAGCAGCACCCTGCTCCTCCCTGCCAGGGCCAGGTCAGTGTGCAGGGTAGGAGCAGGATGGCACAGCTGGGGCCACCGTGGGTTGTGGCAGCTCCAGTGCAGTTACAGGTGGTCCCACAGCCCTCCTGCCCCACACTGGTGGTCCCTGATCGGGGGTTGTGGCAGCTCCAGTGCAGTCACAGGTGGTCCCACAGCCCTCCTGCCCCACGCTGGTGGTCCCTGATCCTGTGTGCTCCCATCCCAGGGCAGGACTGCAGTGTGACAGTGCCAGCCCTGGTGCCAGGGATTGGGCACAGGGAACCAGGCAGGTGCAGGATGCCGCCTCAGGTGGGCAGAGGATAACGTGCACTGGGAAAAGCTCTTCCAGCCCAAATTTAGCCAGGGCTGCTGGGGCTGGGGCTGGGGCTGGAGCTCCGATGATCGCTGCCAGCCTGCCCCAGACACGGTGCCAGCACGGCTGCACCGGCTGCTCCAGTCGGGATGTGCCAAGAGACACGGGACTGCAAGGAACAGCGGACCCCAAACTGCTGCTGAGACCTGCTGAGTGCCCTCATCCCTGTGAGGGTCCCAGAGCCGCCCCCAGCCCCGGCACACTGCGGGGCCGGTTCAGAGCAGCCCCCAGCCCCGGCTCGGGCACCGGACACCGCGGGCTGCCCGTGACAGCTGGAGCAAACAGCGCTGGAGCTGCCTGACAGCAGCTCCCGGTCCCGCACCGCGCTGCCCGCACCGCACCGCACCACCGCGTCCGAATGGCCCTGGTGCCCGGGGGCTGCCCGGTGCCCGGCCGGACGTGGCGGCTGCAGCCCTGGGGCAGCACCATCCCCTTTCCATCGGGCACGGGGGGATTCATCCGTCCAGGCAAAACCGGCCCCGGCTCAGGACACAGAGCGGCAGCGCTGGGGCAGCACCGTCCCCTCTCCACCGGGGGTTTCATCCCTCCAGCCAACAGCGGCCCGGGCACAGGGGCACGGAGCAGCAGCGCTTCACACGGGGCACAGCCGCCCTTGGCCGGCGTACCCGGGCTCCGAGCCTCAGCGGCACGGCCGGGGGGGTCCGGGGGTCCCTGGCCATGGGGAGGTTCAGCGCCCCGGCTAGGGGGGGGGCGTGGGAGAGGCCGGCTGGGCTTTGTGGAGGAGCTGAACAGAGCGTTCCCGGCGCGGCGGGGGCCGAGCCAGCAGCGCCCGGGGCGGTGGGCACAGCGAGCTGGCAGCTGCTCCGTGCCAGCAGGGCCGAGCTGGTGGCCGCGGCCACGCTTGGGACAGCGGCACGGGTCCCGCCCGACGGAGCACAGCCAGGACGGGGCGGTGCTGCCGCTCACATCCCGAAGGGGGGCGAGGGACCCCTGCACGGCCGGGGAGGCGCCCGGTGTGTCCCGTGGCACCGCGGTTCTGAGGGATGGTTTAACTCGGGGCGGCGGGGACGGTTCGCTGCAGCCTCCGCAGCAGCAGGGCAGGGTGACATGCAGGGCATTAAAATGGGGAAAATCGTGGAGTTCTCCATGGTGACGAGTTTGGCCGGGTCACTGCCGGCCGGCGGTGCTGAAGGGGCTGTGGGAGGGACAGGGGCTATCGGTGGAGCAGGAGGGTGACATGGAGCAACACAAGGTGATGAAGAGTGTCCGTGGGCAGGGGACAGTGTGCTGAGTGGGGGAAGAGGCCGGCTCACCCCAGCAGCAGCCAGTCTGGATCTCGGGGCATTCCACCCTCCTCACCCTCCTCTGCCAGTCACTGCGGGGGCATCCCACTGCCCCAGGCACACCAGGGAAGGTCCCTGGCACTGGGTGGAAGGGGTTTGGGGGAAAGGGTCCCCCCCTGGCACATGGATGAGAGTCCCACGGCTGGGCCTGGGAGCAGGGGCGTTTCTCACCAGGAAACAGAGCTGGACCCCACCAGTGTTGGGGCTGGGGGGGTGTGAGGGGCTTCCAGGCCATGACTGGGACGGGGCCATGGGTCAGGGGGCTCTTGGTGCTCTCATGGGCTTTAGGAGACGTTACTCACCCTGGGGGAGGAGTCAGGAAGTTGAGGGGTAAGCAAGGAATATCTGGGGGAGCAGGGAACATCTGGGGGACACAAGGAATATCTGGGGGGCCAGTGAGGTGGGGCAAGGCCCCGAGCAGCTTGTGGGAATGTCTTGCTGTTCTGGGACCTTTCCTGAACACCCCAATGGCTGCAGCAGCCTGCAGCCCCCCTGAGTCCCCCCCAGCCCAGTTGTGCCTAACGGCCTCATCCCACTGCTGTGGGGACAGACGGACGCTGCGGTTAATTGCTGATGGACAATGCAATTAACGTCCTGCCCAGCCACCGCCATCTGTCCCGGCCAGCCCCAGCCAGGGCTGCTGACATGCTTGGCTGGTCCTGGCACAACTGAGACCCCACCGGCTCCTGGACCTTGCAGGGGTCCTGCAAGGTCCTGACAGCTCTGGCGCTGCTGGCACAGTGCCTGGGGCTCCTGGCACTGCTGTGGGACGACCCTTGTGCTCGGGGAGTCCCAGCCTGGGCTGCACCTGCCTCACTGGGCAGGACAGACCTCTTGAGCCACCTGTGCCGGTGGCTGCACTGACGTCTCCAGGTTTTCCAGGCTTTCCCTTCTGAACGCTGCTGCCTACCAGTGGTTGCCAGGCCATCAGATCCTAAACCCCCTAAAGCCCCTAAGCCCCACAGCTGACTGCTGCCATCCACCCCCAACAGCCCCCCTGCCCAAAAAGAGCACCCACAGCACAGCCCACACTGGGCAGAGGCCATGGCACCAGCAGAGGCAGCAGCACACATGGGAACAGTGCCATGGGGGACAGCGTCCCTGCCCAGCCCACAGCCCCACTGATCAAGGGACAGGTCTGTCCTCATACAAGCAATGCTCAGAAGCCCCCACAGCACCAGCAGCACCCACTCCCCAAAACCAGGGGTCGAATGCTGCACCCACATTGACCTCCCAGCAGCGCCAGCTGTGCTGCCAGCTCTGGGGATGACCCCGTGGCCCTGCTCTGTGCCTGGCAGCACCATGGGTACACCCAGGCCCAGGAGCTGGTCAGATCCCTGACACACTTCACCACGACCTGCAGCAGCCCATACAGCCCGTGGCATGAAGCTGCAGGAGGCAATGGGAGCCCACGGTGGCAAGGCCAGAGGGTGAACAGATCACGCAGAGCTGCCGGCTGGTTTCAGAGGATTCTCCTTTACTGCCCTTGCAGGGGAGCCCTGGGTCCGCACTGCTCCTTTTACAGACACTTCGTGGTATGTACAAGTTTAGTGTTTTGCCCCCAAAAAGAGATGTGTTTGGGTAATCCATGGACCCCCAGTGTCCCGATGAGTGATGGCCAGGGTGTGGAGGGCCCCGGGAGTGGGGACTGTCCTGGAGCTGCGTGCAGGGGCACCTCATGCAAAGCCGAAGGGGGTCATGAGAGCAATAATGACACCAGAGGCGGAGGGTAACATGACAGGATTTACAGGTGGCAGATGAGAGCGGGTGGGGAGGAGGAGATGTTTTGGAGATCCGCAGTGAGCCCGACACCACACCAGGAGGCCATCCCCAGGGACGAGGGAGTGTGTGGGGCGAGTGGGGGCCGGGTGACCCTGCGGGTGCTTCTTGGGCCATTGGCTGCTCGGGCACCGTGGCCCAAGTCTCTGGCAGGGGACTCTGGCAAGTGCAAAGGGTGAGGGAGAACGTCCCCGTGTCCTCAGGTGCGGTCCCACCGGCCTCAGGGCGGGGGACGGGCTCCATGGCGGCGATGAGGGGAAGTGGTATGGACATCCAGCCACACTACAACAAAGCGAACAGAAAAGATGGGATGAGACAGGGAGAACAATCCATGAAATGAAGCCACCAAGCCCGGCCGTCAGCGCCGCGCACCTGCCGTGGGACCGGGACAGACCGGGGAGGTCGGCGTTACCTGTGCAGGTGGGCACGGCCGAGCAGCTGCCGCCTCCGGGGCTCCCCTCGAGGCCATCCACGACCTGCTGATGTCGGAGACCCAGCTCAGGAGCTCGCCCAGCGGCACTGGGAGGTCTTTGTTGGGACTGGAAAAAGACGTCTGCCAGAGAGAGAGCGCATTAGCGCTGGCGTGGGGATGAACCGGGGGGAAAGGAGTTACCGCGAAGAAGGAGAAGGAGGCCGTTTTTACAGAAATCTGCCTATTTCTAACATGAGCGTGTGCCAGGCTGCTGCAGCATCCCACGGCCCACCCTGTGCTGCAGGGGTCCCATGGCCCTCATACCCTTAGTGAGGGTCAGGAAAACCCCCACGG
Source organism: Myiothlypis coronata (assembly GCA_035041385.1). NCBI lineage: Eukaryota > Metazoa > Chordata > Aves > Passeriformes > Parulidae > Myiothlypis > Myiothlypis coronata. Next base: position 7,713,755 of record JAWWLW010000103.1, on the reverse strand, counting down.
CCCTGGGGGGTTCTGGGGGCAGGAGCTGCGCAGACCCAGGCTGGGCGCGGGCTCTGGCAGACACCTGCCAACGGGTCACAGAGCCACATGAGCGTGAGGAAATCAACCTCGAGCAGAAGCACTTCCCAGATACACGGAGAGACTGACAGACAGACCGGCCGACCGCGGCGGGCGCGTCCCGGAGGACGGGTGAGCGGGTGGGCTGGCGGAGGCGGGCACGCAGCGAAGCCCCTCGGCGGGTGAAGTGGCGAGCGGAGGCAGGTCCCCCCGCATGGCGCGGAAGCACAGGGCAGCGCCAGCGCGGCACTTACGGTCAGGGCACCGGCTCTGCAGCGCGGTGGTGGGGACGTGCCGGGAGGCCAAGGCAGGGAGATGGGGCAGCTCGGGGGGCTGGGGTGCAGAGCCCCCTCCTCGCTGCACTGAGGGCGCGTGGAAGGGGTCCAGGCAGCAGCTTCAGGGCTGGTGTGGTGTGTCTGGCTGTCCAGTGCCGAGGAGCTGGTGATGTCCTCCTCTGGCACATTGGTTGCAGTGGGGTGCACCACAGGGCCAAGGCAGTCTCCTCCTTTGGGGTGCAGGGCTGAAGCCGGCAGGTTAATTACAAAAGAGTGCTAAGTGGTTAGATCCAAACAGGGAACTGTTTTCTTGGTGTCCGGCTCGGCCACGCCGTGTGCGAGCAGCGGCGGGATTGGCGCGGCCAGGAGCAGGAATGGTGTCCGGCTCCCGGGGCGCAGGGTGGGGAGGGTAGTGTGTATTCATTCTCTCTTGTCTCTTAATATACAAACACTGTCAGCACATTCGCATATATTAATTTATTAGTCTTGTCTTTTTGGTTAAACTTGAGGCACTGCTTTGGGAGAAGAGTGGAGGTTCAAAATTAAAAAAAATACTAGTGATTAGCCAGCAGCGTTGCCACATGCGGAGCAGGTGAGGCGGCGCCTCGGGGGGCTGGCAGGTCTCAGGCCACATGGAGCAGGGGCCCAGACACACCGGGGCACTCCCTGCACGCCTCCCACCCGCAGCTTCTGGATGCGGCCAGGGCGAGGGCAAGGGCAGCCTCCTCCACGGTGCCCTGGGTCCCCCCCGTGTATCTGCGCCCGAAACTTGAGGAGGAGTAGGAGGAGGAAGAGAAGGTCATGGAGAAGCTGGAGCCGGTGGCGTCAAAACTGCCGCGCCGGGAGCCTGAGCGGGAGCCGGTGCGAGAGCCTGAGCGCGATCCGGAGGTGGAGCCGGCGCTGCTGATGTTGTAGGGGCTGTAGTAGCCCTTGCTGGATTGGGAGGAGGCCTCCAGCAGCCGCAGGCCAGTCCCATCCTCGATCATGCTCCGGTCCATGGCGTCCTTGTAGGAGATCTTGAGCTTGGTCTTGGGGCAGGTGAGGTACTTGGAATAGGTGTTGACATCCCGCAGCTTCTGGGCAGTCCGCGCGTCAATGGTGCCCTTCTGCAGCGCGTCATCCAGGGACACACGGCCTGGGGCGTCGGGCTCGATCAGGCCTCCTGTCAAGTACTGCACCTCCAGGAACCGCTGCCCGGCCTCGTAGTACAGCCAGCCCTTCTTCAGGGCCTGCGCCGCTGACATCTTTGTCTTGGTCCGCGGGTCTTCAAAGCCGTAGAAGGCCTTCTGCGCCAGGTTGATGCGGTCCACCATGATCTTGTCAACCAGGCCCTTGGTGACCGCATCGGCAACGGTGCACTTGTCACCGGTGTTGGGGTCGATGATGCCCCCGGTGCAGGCCTGGGCTTCCAGCAGCCGCTGCCCTGTGATGTTGTCCACCAGGTTGCGGCGCATCGCCTCCGTGATGGACACCTTCTCCAGAGTGTCCGTGTCCAGGATGCCTGCCACTGGCCCAGTCTCTTCGGTTGGGTCAGTCCACATGGAGATCTGGGTCCGTGACAGGGCTGGGCTGACAGTGTAGGAGGAGGAGGATCCAACCGAGGATGACCGCGACCGGAAGCCACCCATGTTGCCAGAGAGCATGTCAGCAAACTCGGTGATGGAGAGGGTGCCCGAGCGGTACTGGTCCAGGGCTGACTGGTCGATCAGACCTTTGCCAATGGCATCGTCGATGTCATACTGGCGCCCCGAGCGCCTGTCGATGATCATTGACTTCACCACACCATCGGAGGAGGAGGTGGTGATCTCCTCCCACTCGCACTCCTGCTCTGACAGCTCCAGGTAAGTCTGGTGGTCAATGAGGCCCTTGCGATAGGCTTCGTACACGGACATCTCCTTGCCGGTCTCTGGGTCAACAATCACCACCCGGCGCTTGCGGACGGAGGACTTGGAGGAGGTTTTCCTCTCCCGCTTCTTCTCCTTCAGAGGCAGGAGGCAGAGGCCGGTCTCTGGGTCCGTGATGCACCGCTCCATGAGCTGCAGGTAGGTGAGGTTCTCCTCTGTGTTGGGGTCGAAGAAGCCCTTGGTGTCGTCACTAGGGTCCAGCAGGATCTCGTTCATCTCCTCGTCAAAGAGGCCCCTCTTGTAGGCCACCTCCACAGGCAGGCGGTGGCTCTCCTCGGGGTCGATGATGCCTCCCGTGGCGATCTGTGCCTCCAGCAGGCGGATCCCGTGGTCCTTCAGGATCAGACCCTTCTTCATAGCCTGGAAGAGGGAGATGAGCTTTCCGGTGTAGGGGTCCCGGTAGCCGGTGACGGCCCTCTCTGCAGAGAGCAGCTTGTCCTTGAACTCGGGGCCCACAATGCCCATGCGCACAGCTTCCTCCACTGTCAGCTTGAGGCCCTTGATGGGGTCAATCACGTAGCCCGTGGCTGCCTGCGCCTCCAGGAGCTCAAAGGCAGTGCCAGGCCGGATGATCCCCTTCTTCATGGCCTGGTAGATGGACAGACGCTCCTTTGTGGAGTCCACAAAGACGCCAGCGATGCAGCTGGTGCCCTCCAGGAACTTCTTCAGATTCTTAGAGACCTCCTCGACAGAGGTGAGACCCTCCTGGAGGCGCTGGGCTGTGGCTTCGTCCATCACCTGCGAAAGGACCAGCTCCTCCACAGTGATCTGTTTCCTCAGGCCCCGGAAGGTGAGCTTCCGTGTGTCGCAGAGTGGGAGCAGGAGGAGCCGGGAGTTCTCGTCCTTGCGGCACCGCCTCAGCAGCTGCGTGTAGCTGAGCTTCTCATCTGTGGAGGGGTCCACGTAGCTGCGCACCTCGCTGGGCTCCGACAGCATGTCGTACGTCTCCTTGTTGATGAAGCCCCGCTGGAGAGCCACCTCCAGGGGCAGGTGGAAGCCCAAGTGAGGGTCAATTATGCCGCCGGTGGCGATCTGGGCGTCTAGGAGCTTGAGGGCCTCTTCGCTGGGAATGAGATCCTTCTTCATGGCCTGGAAGAGGGAAATCTTCTGTTCACTGTAGGGGTCTCTGTAGCCGGTCACAGCCCTCTCAGCGGACAGGAGCCGGTCGTGGATCTCTGGCCCCACCACGCCCTTCCTGACCGCCTCATCAACAGTCAGCATTTCATTCTTCGTGGGGTCGATCATGAAGCCGGTGGCTGCCTGGGCCTCCAGGAGGGAGCGGGCCACTTCGGAATTGATCAGCCCCTTCTTCAGCGCCTGGTAGACACTGAGAGTCTGCTTGGAGGAGGGGATGTAGATGCCAGCCACGCAGCCTGACCCGTAAAGGTACTTCCAGACAGTTTCCACATCCAGAAGCTCCCGGAAGGTTTTGGAGCCCTGTTTCAGCAGGTTGTAGATGTCCTGTGTGATGATCTTGGCCTCGAAGAGGTCCTCGGCTGTGATGCGGCGCCGCACGTAGTCATAGGATGTGAGATTCTGCTGCCGGATGATCTCAGTCTTCTCGATGATCTCGATGATAATGATGATCATGCGCTCCTTGGACACGCGGCCCGACTGGAACTCCTCCATGAGATGTTTACGCTGCTCCTCGGGTAGCAGGTCTGAGTGCATGACATCCCACAGGGACATGGAGGAGCCTGCCCGGCTGCCCACAGGGATGTCCACCTGTGTCTCCTCAAACACCTTCCGTGTCTCTGCTTCTGTGTACACGTGAGTGGTTTCCACCACTTTTGGCTTCTCAGGCTCCCGCAGAGGCAGCAGGTACAGGCCCGTCTCAGGATCCTCGATGCACCTCTCCTTCAGCTGCACATAGGTGAGGTTCTCCTGAGTGTTGGGGTCAAAGAAGCCCTTGGTGTCATCAGTGGGGTCGGAGAGGGTCCGGTTCATCTCCTCGTCGAAGTATCCACGCTTGTAGGCCACCTCCACGGGCAGGCGGTGGCTGTGCACGGGGTCGATGATGCCGCCCGTGGCGATCTGGGCCTCAAGCAGACGGATTCCGTGCTCCTTGACAATCAGCCCCTTCTTCATGGCCTGGAACAGGGAGATGGTATCGCCCGAGTAGGGATCCTTGTACCCCGTGACAGCCTTCTCAGCCGACAGCAGCTTCTCGTGCAGCTCAGGCCCGACAATGCCAGCCTTCACCGCCTCGTTGACGTACAGCTTACGGTTCTTCACAGGGTCGATCAAGAACCCGGTGGCTGCCTGGGCCTCCAGGAGGACCACGGCAGTGCTGGGTCTCAGCAAGTTCCTCCTCATGGCCTCATAGATGTTCAGCTTCTCCTTGGTGGCCTCCACATAGACACCGGCAATGCAGTCGCTGCCATGCAGGAATCTCCTCACCGCATCTGTCTCCGAGAGTTCCTTCACTGATTTCTTGCCTTCCTTCAGCTGCTCGTACTGGGTTTTGCTGATGATGCAGGACTCCAGCAGCTCACTGGCTGGCACTGGAGCCCGCAGACCACTGAATGTCAGTTTCTCCTGCTTTTTGGTCTCTGCCTCCTCGATGATGGTGATCACAATCTTGATGATCTTCTCAATTGTTACTTTGCCGGTCTTGTACTGTCGGAGCAGCTCCCGCCTGTGCTCCTCTGTGAAGTATTCAGAGTGGATCAGTTCCCAGATGGTCATTGTCTGGCCCTTCATGCTGCCCACCGGGACCTCAATGGTTGTTTTGTCGAAGCACTCCTTGGCCTGGCTGTCGGTGTAGACCTCCTCCTGCTGCGACTGGATTGCCCTGTCGGACAGGGGCAGCAGGCACAGGCCAGTCTGCTTGTCACGGTGGCAGCTCTTCTGCAGCTGGGCATAGGTGAGGTGCTCCTGGGTGTTGGGACAGTAGAAAGCCCTGGCTTCATCTTGGAACTCAGTCAGAGCCTTGTTTATCTCTGGGTCGAAGTAGCCGCGTTTGTAGGCGACCTCAAGCGGGAGCCGGTGGCTGTTGACGGGGTCGATGATGCCACCGGTGGCAAGCTGGACGTCCAGCAGCCGGAGCCCAGTGTCGCTGGGGATGAGGCCCTTCTGGAGTGCTTGGTAGAGGGAAACCGTCTGACCCGTGTAAGGATCCTTGTAGCCAGTCACCGCCTTCTCTGCCGACAGCAGCTTCTCGTGGAACTCTGGCCCCACCACCTCGGCCTTCACTGCCTCGTCCACAGAGAAGAGCTTGTTACCCACAGGGTCAATGATGTAGCCGGTAGCAGCTTGTGCCTCCAGCAGGGACAGGGCAACCTCTGGCTTCAGCAGGTTTCTCTTCAGGGCCTCGTAGAAGGTGAGCTTCTGGCCTGTAGACTCCACCAGGACACCAGCGATGGCATCTGTGCCCTTCAGGTACTGCCGTACGGACTCCATCTCTGCCACATCCTTTACGGACTTCTTGCCCTGGTGCAGCTGGTTGTAGAGGTCCTTGTTGATGACCTTGCTCTCCAGCAGCTCGGCAGCGGGCACGGGGCCCCGCAGGCCCTCAAAGCACATCTGGCTCTTTCTCTCACTTTCCTCCACAACCGTGATGACGATCTTGATGATCTTCTCCACTGTGATCTTGCCAGTCCTGTACTGCTGGATCAGGTCCCGCCTTTGGTCCTCAGTGAAGTATTCAGAGTTGATGAGCTCCCAGATGGTCATTGTCTTCCCTTGGAACTTGCCAAATGGTGCTGTCACTGTGGCCTTCTTGAAGACATCCTTGGCTTCCTTGTCGGTGTAGACCAGCTCTCTGGCTTTGGCTGCTTGGTCAGTGAGCGGCAGGAGGCACAGCCCTGTGTCTGGGTCAGTCACGCACCGCTCCATGAGCTGCAGGTAGGTGAGGTTCTCCTGAGTGTTGGGATCGAAGAAGCCCTTGGTGTCATCAGTGGGATCAGACAGGACCTGATTCATCTCCTCATCGAAGTAGCCACGCTTGTAGGCGGCTTCCACGGGCAGGCGGTGGCTGTTGACAGGATCGATGATGCCACCGGTGGCGATCTGGGCCTCCAGCAGGCGGATGCCATGGTCCCTGACGATGAGATCCTTCTGCATGGCCTGGAACAGGGAGATCTTGTCACCCGTGTATGGATCCTTATAGCCGGTGACAGCCCGCTCAGCCGACAGCATCTTGTTGTGCAGCTCTGGCCCGATCACCCCCTCTCGCACCGCCTCGTTCACTGAGAGCCTTGCATTCCTCACAGGGTCAATGATGAAGCCAGAAGCAGCCTGTGCCTCCAGGAGCACCAGCGCTGTGCCTGGGCTGAGCAGCTTCTTCTTCATGGCTTCGTAGATGCTCATCTTCTGGTTGGAGGGTTTGATCAGCAAACCGGCAATGCTGCTCTTGCCCTGCAGGTACTTCTTGACATCCTCCCTCTGAGAGAGCTCACCCACACTCACAACACCCTTCACCAACTTGTCCAAGTTCTCCCTGCTCAGAATGCCGGCATCAGCCAGCTTCTCTGCTGACACCTTCTGCCGGATGCCGTCAAAGGCGAACTCCGGCTCCCCATTCTGGGCTAAGCCGTCCATTGCATCCCGGCCATTGGGCACAGCCTTGACATCCAGCAGCTGTGTTGTTGTAACCACCTCCCCAGGCAGGTCATCTGTCTGGATCATGATCTCCCGTCTCTGGGCCAGGGCAGCCTTGTACTCCTCCTGCATCTGCTCGAGCCTCTCCCTCAGCTTCTGGTTCTCTTCTTCCAGAAGTTTCTCCTGCTGCTGTCGCTGCCTCTCCAGCTGCTGCAGCTCTTCCTGCTTGTGCCGGACGTTTTCCTCAGCTTCCTTCTGATGCTTCTTGGCTTCGTCTAACATAGCTTTCAACTGCTGCTTCTCCTGCTCCATCTCCTGCTGCTGCCTCTCCTGCTCTGCCTTCAGGCTCTGGGCTTTGTTCACCTCATCCTTGAAGAGCTTCTCCAGCTTCGATTTCTCCTCCTCAATGAACTTCTCCTTCTGCAGCAGGGCATCTTTCTCCGTCAGGAAGCTCTGCTGCAGGAGCTGCGTCTCCTGACGGAGCTGAGCCTGCTGGGCCACCTGCATCTGGGGTGGGAGAGAGAACAGCATGGTCAGACACCCAGGAGGACAGTGGGGGACTGAAGGTGGGCTGAGGCAGGGGGACAGGCAGCAGGGGTGGCACGGAGGCACAGAGTCACCCACACGCTCTCTACAACAGGCAATAGCTAAGGAGCAGAGCCAGGGTTAGGGAGCCACACACAACATGAGGCAGGATGACCAGGGGAAGGACACAAGGGAACCCCCAGCACCAAGGCTGGGAGCTGGGCACAGAGAGGAACACGGCGGGACGTGCCACGGGGTGGAAGAGCCAGCCCAGGCGGTGGGGATCCCACCTTCATGGCTCCTGGGGTTTGGGGTCCAACGCTGCCTGAGGGGTTTGCTCCACCACCTACAACTCTGTGCACATCCCTGACCTGCACAGGGGGTCCAGCCCCACCATCCCCAGTGATGGTCCCTGGGGACCGGCCCAGGGATGGTGTGGGCTGGCTGGGAAGAGGGACAGCCTCCCTGCATACCACCACCACTAAGGGGGACCCGCAGCCCAGTACCTCCTCTGCCTTCTGCTGCAGCAGCGCTGCCTCCTGTTTCAGCTTCTCCTTCTCCTTCTCCAGGTCAGCGATGGCCTTCCGCAGCTTTTCTGCATCCTCATCGCTCTGGTGCCGCTGGATCTCCAGGGTGTGCACCATCGTCATCTTCTCCTGTGTGGCCAGCTCAGTCTCATGCAGCCTTTCACTGATCTCCTCCGCCTGCTTTTTGAACCGCTTGGCTTCCTCCTCAGCCTTGGCCTGGGCCATGCTCATCTCCGCTACTTGCAGCTTGAGGCGCTCGGCCTCAGCCGTGATGTCCAGCTGCCGCCGGCGCTCAGCCTCCAGTGTCTTCTGGAAGCCCTCAGTCTCCTCAGCCAGGCGCTGCTGCATCTGCTCCTTGTCCTCCTGCAGCTTCTTGGCGTGTTCCTGCGCCAGATCCTTCTGCTTCTGCAGCATTTCAGCCTCGGCCCGCAGCCGCGTGGCCTCCTGCACCGCCTGCATCTTCTCCTTCAGCATCTTCTCTGCTAGCGCGCGCTGCTGTGCCAGGTCATCTTCAGCCAGCTGCCGCATGCGGGCGGCCTCCTGCGCCTCCACGCTCAGCCGGGCCACCTCCTCTGCCACCTGCTTCATCTTCTCTGCCTCCTCCGCCAGGAACTTCTGCGTGTTGTCCTTGTCCTTGAGGATCAGCGCCTTGTTCTCCTCCTCGATGCGGCTCTTCAGCTTGGCCAGCTCCTCCATCTGCACCCGCACCTTGAAGAGTTCCTCCTCCACCTGGGCCTTCTGCCGGACGGCGTCTGTCACCTCCTCCTTCAGCCGCTGCAGCTCCTCATCCAGGATGCCCTTCTGGTGGTCTGTCTCATCCAGCTGCAATTTCACCTTGGTCAGCTCCTGCTCCACCTGCGCCTTCTGCCGCAGTGTCTGCTCGGCAAACTTCTTGTGCTTCTCCATCTCGGCATCAGCCAGCTGCTTCTGCCTCAAGGCTGCCTGCTCTGCCTGCGCCCGTTTCGCTGCCTCCAGCTCGGCCTCCTTCCGCAGCTTCTCCGCGTCCGCCTGCGCCTCTGCCTTGGCCTGCGCCTCCTCCTCTGCCCGCTGCTTCAGCCGCTCAGCCTCCTCCACGCGCTGCCGGGACAAGCTGGCGTCCTGCTCGGCCTTGCCACGGGCAAACTCGGCCTCCTCGGCCGCCCGCCGGGCCCGCTCAGCCTCCTCGCGCAGCCGGTCCAGGAGGCTCTGCTCCTGCTGGCGCGTCTGCAGCAGCTCCTGCTCCTTCTGCTGCACGGCAGCCAGGTGCGCCTTCTCCTCCGCCTCAATCCGCTTCTGCGCCGCCTCCCGTGCCAGCTGGATCTGCCGCTCTGACTCCTTCTCCGCCAGCTCCTTCTGCCGCCGCGCCTCCTCCACCATGGCCCGCAGACGCTCCACCTCCTCCAGGGCCAGCCGCCGCTGCCGCCCGGCCTCCTCCTCGGCCGCCAGGATGGCCTGCACCTTCTCTTCGGCCTCACGCCGGCGGCCCTCCTCCTCCAGCGCCAGCGCCCGCTGCCGCTCGGCCTCCCGCTCCGCCTGCTCCCGGCTGCGCTGCACCTCCTCTGCCTCCCCACGGATGCGGTTCAGCTCCCGCTCCAGCTCGCTCTTGCCAGCTGAGGCCCTCTCGAAGCTGGCCTTGAGGGCGCGGATCTCCTCCTCCACCTGCCGCCGCTGCCGCAGGGTATCCTCCACGAGCCCCTTCTGCCTCTCCAGCTCGCTCTCTGAGGAGCGCTTCAGCAGGGCAATCTTCTCCTCGATGTCCTGCTTGTGTTGGGCCGCCTGCTCCTCCAGCAGCTTGCGCTGGTAGGCCTCATCCTCCGCCAGTCTCCGCAGCCGCTCATTCTCTGCCTCCTTCTCCTTCAGCGCGATCTCCGCCTCAGCCTTCAGCCGTGAGGCCTCGTTGATGGCCGCCAGCTTCTCCTTCAGGATGCGCTCGGCCTCGGCCCGTTGCCGGGTGGCCTCGTCCTCTGCCAGCTGCCGCTGCCGCTTGGCCTCCTCGGAGAGGGCGCGCAGGCGGGCGGCCTCCTCGGCCAGCTCCCGCAGCTTGTTGGCCTCCGCCTCTAGCCGCTGCTTGGACTTCTCGCTGCTGGAGCGCGACTCCTCCTCTGTCTTGGCCTTGCTCTCCAGCAAGACCTCCATCTCTGCCCGCAGCTTGGCCAGCTCCTCCTCCAGCTCTTTCCTCCTCTGGATGGCCTCGTTTACCTCGCCCTTCAACCGCGAGAGCTCTTCCTCCAGGAGCAGGCGCTGCTGCTCCCCGTTCTCCATCTCTGCCTTCAGCCGGATCAGCTCCTGCTCTGCCGCCAGCTTCTGCTGGGCTGTGCCCTCTGCCAGCTCCCGCTGCTTTTCCAGCTCTTCCTCCGCCAGCTCCTTCTGCCGCACGGCCACCTCCTCTGCCTTGGCGCGCTTGCGGGCCTCGCGCTCTGCATCCTCCTTCTGCTTCTCAGCCTCCTCCTGTGCCAGCGACTTCTTGTGGGCCACCTCTTCGGCCTGCAGGCGCAGGCGCAGTGCCTCGTTGGCCTTCTGCCGCCAGCGCTCCAGCTCCTTCTCAGCCTCCTCCCGTGAGCGTTCGGCCTCCAGCTGCTGCCTCTTCAGCCGCTCGGCCTCCTCCTGCAGCTGGGCCACCACATCGTGCTCCTGCTGCAGCGACAGCTCCAGCTGCGCCGTCTTCTCGGCAAAAGAGAGCCTCTTGCTCTGCAGCTCGGCCTCAGCGCTGCGCTGGGCCACCTCCTGGGCCACCTGGATCTGCCGGTCCTTCTCGGCCTCCGCCTGCCGCATGCGTCGCTCGGCCTCCTCCGCCTGCAGCCGCAGCTGCTCCAGGTCTGCCACCGCCTTCTGCTTCTCCCGGGCCGCTTCGCGCTCAGCCTGCACCTTGCGCTTCAGCTCCTCCTCCGCCTCGCGCTTCTTCTGGCTCTCCTCCTTCACCTGCCGGCGCAGGCGCTCAGCCTCCTCCTGCGCCTGCCGCTTCTGCCGCTCGGCATCTTCGGCACGCGCCCGCAGCTCCTGCAGCTCTGTCTCTGCGCTCTCCCGCTGCTTCTCGGTGCTCTCCAGCTGCAGGCGGATCAGGCGGATCTCCTCCTCCACCTTCTTGCGGTTGTATTCGGCCTCCTCGATCAGCTTCACCTTGGACTTGATCTGGTGGTCCGAGTTCTGCCGCAGCTGCATCAGCTCCTGCTGGATGTTCTGCTTCTGCTGCTCGGCATCCACGGCCACCACCTCCCGCCGGGTGACCTCCTCCTGCATGCGGAGCTGCAGCTCCCGCGCCTCCGCCTCCGCCTGTGCCTTGGCTTTGGCGTGGGCCTCGGCCAGCTGCCGCTGCTTCTCCAGCTGCGCCTCCACCTCCGCCAGCCGCTTCCTCTCCTCCTCTTTCAGCTTCTCGGCGGCTTTCTGGAGGGGAAAGAGGGTGCAGGGGACAGAGAGGGGAGAGAGAGACAAATCACAAGGGATGCGATCGCGCCGTGGAATCGATGCTGGCCCAGCCGCACACTGCCGAGACAGCCGAGGGGTGGCAGATGCGCGTGGAATGGCTTCGGCCCCTGGGCCACCGCACGAGCCAGTGACGCCAGCTTCCAGAAGATGTGTGGCACGACAGGGGACACACGACAGCACAGGCAGACAGGCAACAGGAGCCAGACAGCAGTGCAGGAAGCCACGCTCCAGAGAGAAGGGACAGAGAGCGAGCGGAGCCCAAGTGATGAAGACGATGCGAGCAGCGTGCACATCACCACCCTGGCTCCCCCTGCGAGGGGGCTGGCAAAGACAGCCCCTGCCGTGGGGAAAGGAGAGAGACGGCTGGAGCACCGGGAGCAGAAGAGAGGGGAGCGGTGCGAGGGCGTTGCCAGCAGAGCCTTCCCTGCCGGGAAAGCCTCAACAGGAGAGAGCGGTTCAGCTGGTTCAAACCCCTCCCAGCCCTCTCCAGGCAACTGGGAGCAGGGTCTGCCAAAGGGCCAATGCAGCTGGCGCACCACATGCACTGTGAGCAAGGCACAGCACGCTCCGCAGGGCCCGGGCACAGGCAGCACATGCAGGGGAGCCAGACCCCACAGTGGACCCCTGGTCCCGGAGCAGCACAGACGTAGAGGAGGGCGAGGAGGAGAGGGTGAGCCGTGGGGCAGGCAGAGGGTGCCGCAGGGAGCGGGCATGTGCAGAGTGAGTACCTGGTGCACGGCTGCCAGAGTCATCCTGGTTTTTTACCCTCCATTAGATCCCCACCAACACAAATACTCCCCAAGAAAAAGCACTGGCAAAGCGGCTCCAAGGGCAGAAACCAAGAATTAGAGAGGTTACCCCGCGCCAGACCCCACGGGCCAGCGCCCAGCACAGCAGCATGCGCAGGCAGGTGCTGACTGCACTACGTGTATCTGGGAAGTGCCTCCTACCACCAGTCACACCAGAGCCCCCAGTGCCCAGAGCCAGCTTGGCTCGGAGGCCCCCTGTACACAGAGCCAGCAGCCTTGCTCCCAGGAGCCCAGCAGGGAGCAGAAGTTAGAGGCCCTGGGCCAGTATTAGTGATAGGGCCGGAGTCATGGCCATGGGCCAGTGTTAGTCATGGGTCTGGAGCCACAACCATGGGCTGCTGTTAGTGATGGGGCTGTAGCCACAACCATGGGCTACTGTTAGTGATGGGACCAAGGCTGGAGTCACAGCCATGGGCCTGTATTAGTGATGGGGCTGGAGCTGGAGTCACAGCCATGGGCCAGTATTAGTCATGGGTCTGGAGTCACAGCCATGGGCTGCTGTCAGTCATGGGGCCAGGGCTGGAATCACAGCCATGGGTCAGGGTTAGTGATGGGGCCAGGGCTGGAATCACAGCCATGGGTTGGTGTTAGTGGTGGGGCCAGATTCAGGACGTGAATCAGATCCAGTGACAGGGCTGGAGTCACGGCCGTGGGCTGGTGTTAGTGATGGGGCCAGGGACGCCGTGAACTGCGCTCCTTTTGGTCACACAGCTGGCCATGCCGCCCTGCACCGCTCCCTACCTCCTCATCCTCCAGCCGCCGCAGTGTCTCGGTGATGAACTTGATGTACTGGGTGGTGAGCGTGGTCAGCTCACTGTACTGCGTCCGCAGGTCCACGTACTGTGGAGACAGGGGGTCAGCACGGGAGAGGGGAGCTTGCCCACCGGTACCCCGGCAATGATGGGGCTGCACAACCACGTGCCACAGCCCCGAGTCCCCCCCTTCAGTGAGCAGCCACACCCCAGGGTATGCACGACACCCCTGGCCAGCAACAGTGAGACCCCTCCTCACCTCCTGGATGATGCTGTCAGATGCTGACTGCACTTTGGGCTTCTTGGCCGGCGATGCCACAGGCTCCACCTGTGCCTTGAAGCTCACCAGCTGCAGCTCGTAGTCCTGATGAGGAGAGAGTGATCAAAGCTCTGCTACCCCCGGCCCCGGCGCTGTGAGCCCACCCCCTGCAGGACACGGTGCTGCCTCCCCAGGCCCACCTTGATGGCGTCGATGTACTGCTTGGCATAGCGCTGGCACTCCTCCACCTTCTCCTTGTGCTGCTCACACTCCTCCAGCAGTTTCTGGGGAGACATGTGGGGGTGAGCCCGGGCACCCCATGGCCACCCAAGAGCACACCTCAGCCCACCATGGCCACCCAAGAGCACACCTCACCCCAACATGGCCAGGGATGGCCAAGAGCACCCCTTGCCCTGCATGGCTGGGAATGGCCGGGAGCACCCCTCACCCTGTTGCAGCCAAAAATGGTCAGGACCACCCCCCATCCTACCGGGGACAGCTGAGAGCACCCACCAGGTGCCATGGCCAGGGATGGCCCCACTCCTGCTGCAGCCACCCAAGAGCAACACTCAATGTGCCATGGCTGGAGACAGCCCAGCACTCCCCTCCCTCTGCCACTGACAGAGATGGGCAGATCTGCACTCTGCTGGGGATGGCCAGGTGAATCCCTTGCCACACCACAGCCAGGGATAACTGAGATCACCCCTCATCTTGCTGAGGAATGCCCAGGAACACCCCTCACCCTATTTGGGATGGTCAGGCACACCCCTCACCCCATTGAGGATGGCCAGGCACACCCCAGACCCTGCTGGGGATGGCTGGGAGCACCCCTTACCCCATTGGGGATGCCCAGGAGCACCCCTCACCCCACTGCCGATGGCCAGGAGCAGCCCTCATCCGTCTGGGCATGCCCAGGAGCACCCCTTGCCCCATTTGGGGTGCCCAGGAGCACCCTTCACTCCATTAGGGATGCCTAGGAGCACCTCTTGCCCCATTAGGGATGGCCAGGCACACTCCTTACCCTGCTGGGGATGGCCAGGAGCACTCCTCACCCTGCTAGGGATGGCTAGGCACACCCCTCACTCTACTGGCGATGGCCAGGACCTCCCCTTGCCCCATTGGGGATGCCCAAGCACACCCCTCACGCCACTGGGGATGCCCAGGCACACCCCTAGCCCCATTTAGGATGCTCAGGAGCACCCATTGTCCCATTGGGGATGCCCAGAAGCACCCCTTGCCCCATTGGGGATGCCCAAGAGCACCCATTGCCCCATTGTGGATGGCCAGGCACACCCCTTGCTCCACTGGGGATGGCCAGGAGCACCCTTCACCCCATTGAGGATGCCCAGGCACACGCCTTGCTCCATTGGGAATGCCCAGAAGCACCCCTTGCCCCATGGCCAGCCCCACCTTGTCCCCTAGGCCAGCCCCACCTTGTCCCCTAGGCCAGCCCCACCTTGCCCCCACGGCCATCCCTACCTTCTCCTGCAGCAGCTGCTCGCGCACGGCCTGGCTGTCGGTGATGGGCACGGCCTGGATGGCCTCCTGGCGCTGCCGGGCGTCGCGGATCCACTGGCGCAGCGCGTCGCAGCTCTGCCGGTAGTAGCCCAGCTGGCGGCCCAGCTGGTCCAGCTCGCGCTGCCGCAGGTCGGCCTGGCCCAGCACGGCCTGCCAGCGCTCCAGCAGCTGCTGCACCCGCTCCCGGTACCGCTCCAGGTCCACGTCGCGCTCGCTGTGCCCGCGCACCATCCGCTCGTTGACGTCCTTGGCCTTGCCCAGATCGGTCTCCAGCGTGCTGAAGAAGGGCTGGTGCCCCTCGGCCTGCGCCCGCAGCCGCTGTGGCAGATGGGCACCGGTCAGGGCCGGCCGCGGTGTCCCCAAGCCACCCCTCGGGTCCCCTCGGCACCCCCAGAGCCCCCGGTACCTTGAGCTCAGCCTTGCTGGCCTCCAGCTCAGCCAGGTCGGCCGGCACTGCCTGCACGTCCTTCAGCTGCTCCTCGTACTTGCGGAGCAGCTCCTCAGCCCCCTGCGTGCTCCGGATCACCAGCCCGATGGTCTTCAGCCTGTGGCACAGGGGCGGCATCAGCCGGGAGTGGGATGGGAGCGGGATCGGGATCAGCCGGGATCAGTCGGGAGCGGGATTGGGAGCGGGATCGGGATCAGCCGGGAGCGGGATCGGCCGGGATCAGCCGGGAGGGGGATCGGGAGCGGGATGGGAGCGGGATCGGGATCGGCCGGGATCAGCCGGGAGCGGGATCGGGAGCGGGATGGGAGCGGGATCGGGATCGGCCGGGATCAGCCGGGAGCGGGATGTGAGCGGGGCGGGAGCGGGATGGATTAGCCAGGATCAGCTGGGATCATGTGGGAGCAGGAGCGGGAGCAGGGCGGGAGCGGGCAGCTCAGCAAGAGCAGCACCGCAGACCCAGGAGGGAAGGAAAAGGAAAAAAAAGGGGAAAAGGAAAAAAAGGGAAAAGGGAAAAAAGGAGAAAAGGAGAAAAGGAAAAAGAAAAAAAAAGAGGAAAAAGAAAAAAAAGGGGAAAAAGAAAAAAGGGATAAAAGGAAAAAAAGGAAAAAGGGAAAAAAGAAAAAAAAAGGTAAAAGGTAAAAAAAGGAGAAAAAGAAAAAAAAAGGAAAAAGGTAAAAAAGGGGAAAATGGAAGAAAGGGAAAATGGAAAAAAATTGAGTAAGGAAAAAAGGGGGAAAAAGGGAAAAGGGGAAAAGGCAAAAAGGGAAAAAAGAAAAAAAAAAGGGGAAAAAGAAAAAAGGGAAAAAAGGAAAAAAAGGAAAAAGGTAAAAAAGGGAAAAAAGGAAAAAAAGGGAAAAAGGTAAAAAAAGGAGAAAAAGAAAAAAAGGAAAAAGGTAACAAAGGGGAAAATGAAAAAAAGGGAAAATGGAAAAAAATTGAGTAAGGAAAAAAGGGAAAAAAGAGAAAAGGGGAAAAGGCAAAAAGGGAAAAAAGAAAAAAAAAGGGAAAGGGCAAAAAAAAGGGAAAAAGAAAAAAAAGGAGGAAAGGAAAAAAGGGGGAAAGGAAAAAAAGGGGGGAAAGGGAAAAAAAGAGAAAACGGGGAAAAGGAGAAAAAAAAGAGGAAAAGAAAAGAAAGGGGGAAAAAGGAAAAAATGAAAAAAGGGAAAAAGGGAAAAAGGGAAAAGGAAAAAAGGGGAAAAAAGGGAAAAAGATAAAAAAAGGAAAAAAGGGAGAAAAAAAGGGAAAAAGAAAATAAAGGGGAAAATGGAAAAAGGAAAAAAAGGGAAAAAAGGGAAAAAGGGGAAAAGGGGAAAAGAAAAAAAGGGAAAAAGGAAAAAAAAGGAAGAAGAGAAGAGGGAAGGAAAAGAAAGGGAAAGGCATGCTGGCTCTGCCACACTCCCCATGGCCCCGCAGCTGCCCAGGCTCGTTTCCAGGTGCCAGGGCTGACTCACTTCTCCAGGTAGATGCTGGACAGGCTGTACACCTGCTCCATCTTGCGCAGGGTGACCTCCAGCTCGGAGCGCAGCACGGGGGCCGAGCCCGCCTGCTCCGGCTGCGCCAGCACCTGCTCCGTCTTCTCGCTGACTTTGGCCAGGTTCTTCTGGATGCCCTCCAGCTCCAGGTGTGTTTGCTGCGGGGAAGGAGCTCCTCAGTCCCAAACCCCGACTGAATGCTCCCCTCCTCTTGGATCCCAGGAGGAGAGGAGCAGGGGAAGGCTCTGCAGCCCGCCCGCGCAGGTGGACAGGGGAGGTTGAGGAGGGATATTGGGAAATCTCCTCCTGGAGGGGCTCTCCAGCCCTGGCACAGCTGCCCAGGGCAGGGCAGGAGTGCCACCCCTGGGGAGAATTTTTACAGCTGTGTGGATCACCTGGGGACGTGCTCAGGAGTGGCCTTGGGCGGACTCAGTGGGCTCTGAGGGTTTTTCCAACCCAAACCATTCCCCCAGGCCCATCTTGATCACTTGGGGACACGCTCAGGGGTGGCCTTGGGTGGACTCATGGGCTCTGAGGGTTTTTCCAACCCAAACCATTCCCCCAGGTACATCCTGGTATGTGTGGATCACTTGGGGACATGCTCAGGGGTGGCCTTGGGCGGACTCAGTGGGCTCTGAGGGTTTTTCCAACCCAAACCATTCCCCCATGGCCATCTTGGTCCCCATCTGTGCACACTACACGTGTCACACATGTGTCACAGGGCTGTGGTCACCCTGGGGTCACCCTGGAGGTGTCACCCTGAGGATCTTGGGGGGATACAGTGGGGCACTTCTCCTGGGGTCCCACACGTGTCCCACACCTGCTGCTCCACCTGGCACTGGGCGCACTCGTGCAGGGAGTGTCACAGACATGTCACAGGGCTGGGGTCACCCTGAGGTTGCCATGGGGCTGGGGTCACCCTGGAGGTGTCACCCTGAGGATCTTGGGAGGATGCTCTGGAGCAGTTCCCCTGGGCTCCCACATGTGGGGAATGCACTGGGGCAGTTCCTGGGCTCCCACACGTGGGGAATGCACTGGGGAAGTTCCCCTGGGCTCCCACACATGGGGGATGCACTGGGGCAGTTCCTGGGCCCCCACACGTGTCCCCCACCTGCTGCTCCGCCTGGCGCTGGGCGCACTCGCGCAGGGGGTCGGCCTTGAGGGGCAGGCGCAGGCGGTGCACAGTGCGGCTCTCGCAGCTCTCCAGCTGCAGCCGGATGTCCTTCAGCTGCGAGATGTAGCTCTTGCACAGAGACTCATCCTGCTCTCCTGCGGGGACAGTGGGGATGGCTCAGCACCCTGGGACACCGCGGGGACACCACGGGGACCCACAGTGACACCGGGATGGCTCGGTGCCCTGGGACACCCTGGGAACCCACAGCAGGGAGAGGGGCCACAGGGATGGCTCGGTGCCCTGGGACACCACGGGGACACTGCAGGGACGCACAGTGACACCGGGATGGCTCAGTGCCCTGGGACACCCTGGGGACCCACAGCAGGGAGAGGGGACACGGGGATGGCTCAGGACACTGGGACACCACGGGGACCCACAGTGACACCGGGATGGCTCAGCACTGTGGGGACAACACAGGGACCCACAGCAGGGAGAGGGGACACAGGGATGGCTCAGCACTGTGGGGACAACACAGGGATCCATGGTGGGAAGGGGGGATGCAGGGAGGGCTCAGCACCATGGGGACACCGTGGGGACCCACGGTAGGGAGAGGAGACACGGGGATGGCTCAGAATGAGGGGACAACGCATGGACACACAGCAGGGAGAGGGGACACGGGGATGGCTCAGCACCATGGGGACACCCCACAGACAGCGTGAGGAGGGGGGAGACTGGGACAGCTCAGCACCATGGCGATACCCCAGGGACACCACAGGGACCTGCAGATCACCCCAGGGACACCACAGGGACCTGCAGGTCACCCCAAGGACCTGGGGAAACCCCGGGCACCCCCACCTTTCAGAGGGGGCAGAGAGGGCACACCCACCTTTCTCCTGGCTCCGCAGCAGCAGCTCGTACTTGTGCGTGCAGGCGTTGTAGTCGCGCTCCACCTGCAGCCGGTCGTCGGGCTGGAAGCTCTGCGAGTCCTGGCTGTCCCGCAGGAACTCCTGGTAGTGCCTCTCCAGGCTGGACAGCACCTGGCGCACCTCCTCAGCCGGCAGCGTGCGGAACTGGAGGGGGGCACAGCCCCGTCAGCCCCTGCTGGGACCCCCGGGACCCCCGTGTGGCTCCGGGACCCCCGGGAACTCACCGTGACGTGCGTCCAGGAGTGGATCTGCTGGATGTCCCGGGTCAGGTACTGCCAGGCGCGGAGGCTGCGCAGGTCCTGGTGCAGCTGCTGCCACAGCCCCAGCAGCTGCTGGTGGGTGGCCTCCAGCCTGTGGGGACGTGGAGTTAGAGGAGGGGGACACAGGGGGGACACCCGGGGGGGTGCGGGGTCACCGTCCCCACCTGTGCACGGCGTCCAGAGCCTCCTTGTTGGGGGGTGGCAGGAGGAAGCAGACGGAGGGCACGACGGCCTCGCTGCCGGCGGCGCTCAGCACCCGCCACTGCTGCGGCTGCGCGTGGTTCACCAGGGCACAGGTGTCGTTCTTGTGCACGGTCACCTGCGGGGCAGGGGGGCAGGGCGGGGTGTGGGCCCTTGTGTCCATCCGTGCCTCTCCCATATTCCCCAGTGTCCCCCATATTTGCCAGTGTCCCCCCAATATTCCCCAGTGTGCCCCCATATTTCCCAGTGTCCCTCCTGATATTCCCCAGTGTCCCCCTGAAATTCTCCAGTGTGCCCCCCACATTCCCCAGTGTGCCCCCTGATATTCCCCAGTGTGCCCCCCACATTCCCCAGTGTGCCCCCTGATAGTCCCCAGTGTGCCCCCCACATTCCCCAGTGTCACCCCATATTCCCCAGTGTCCCCCCCATATTCCCCAGTGTGCCCCCCATATTCCCCAGTGTGCCCCCTGATATTCCCCAGTGTGCCCCCCACATTCCCCAGTGTGCCCTTCATATTTCCCAGTGTCCCTCCATATTCCCC